>JAWQUT010000334.1:848731-867597 GCA_033807755.1 Ellobium chinense
GGGGAGGGGGGGAATTCATTACAAAATATAGTTGCTTTCTTCGAATTTTTGTATCAGCCCATGATCCTGTCACTCATCAAACATTCAGAAAGGCACAGCTACAAATAACGACACTCCTTTTGTGAATTTTTGACGGTAACAATAACAGTAACAATAGCGATACAGTTATAAGCTCAGATATACATAGTATACATATTATTATGATCAAACCATATAGATAAAGTATAACAATTAAAATACGACGAGTATAACATACTCCGCAGTTTCTTCACGGCGTTCTCGGCGTTCTTGAGCTGGGAAATTTATTTTTTTTATAGGGTTATATAAATTCCAGTAGGCATATACTATTTAGTAGTATTTCCTGCTAATAGGCCTGTACCAGTTCACGGGTAATGAACACTGTATGCTCCCCAGAGAAATGAGATAGTTAAAGAGCAATGTGGGTTTCTGGGATCGTGATGAAAAATACTGAAATCGTGTGAGCTGGCTTTGATTTGGACGTGAGACTTGTTCTGTAAACTATACTAAATAGGAAACTCTCTTACTCGGAGAGCGAGACAACAGAAGATCTTCAGAGGAAGATACCCCAGTCTAACCAGTGTTTCGACCCTTTTTGACTTCCTGACACTCTACTATAGGTATTATTATCATTATTATTATGAGTTCTGCATTCTGTTATTTATCAGTAGGAGCGTACATTTAATAATAATACGAGTAATAAAAATACATAGCATTTATATAGTGCTCATTTCTGTACATACAGGCTCTGAGCGCTTTATATAGAGAAGTAAATAAGATTATATGATATTCAACTCACACACCCAAGCATACTACATTCTGTACACATGTACTGCAATATAGATGTAAAAAAAAAAAAAAGAAAATTTGGATTAGCAAACTGTTATGGTCAATCAAGATATTTTTTGAACAAAGGTGTTTTGAGAAGTTTCTTAAAAGTACTTAGACTATTTTCTTTACGAATATTTTTAGGCAGTTTATTCCAAACAAGTTTCAAGTTAGTCTCAATCCTTTTTACAGCAGTCTGTGCATGTTTAAATATACTCACCGGCAAAAGAAAATAGTGAAAAAAAAAAAAGTAATCGAGTAAAACTTCGCAACCACCACGTGTGGAATTACGAGAATTCGCATGAACAAAGCTGATTATGCAAACTAGAAAACATGGCATAGCTTAAACTCTACGGTATCGGATGTTGATTTGAGAAATTGTAGGTTTAAATAAGATTAGTTCCCTAATAAAAAAAAAATAGATCGAATTAGTCCTACCCCAACATCTACACACATCTGAAACCGACATCCTTATACAGTAGTGTTGTCCCTCTCTTCGGGGCACATCTTAATCTGCATCTATCGTTGAAAACTATGTCGAATGCTTTCATTTAGCTTGCTCTTGTCAACAATTCTTATAGCAGAAAATGTGTCATGTCTTGTCTTGGGTATATTCTGCCAATATGAATCCAGCTGGATCCCAGTTCTCTGGGATAACGACGGCCACCGAATTGATGAGATTAGATCAATGCACAAATTGCAAAATCCGCAACATACAATAATCTTTTTAGATTGCGGAATCCACATTATAACGTGTTCTGGAGGTTTGCAGTATAAGATCCATGTCAGGTCGGTGAAACTGCGGTTTTCAAATTTCTGATTAGTACGGCAATGTTACTCGAGCAAACTATTTTTTCAGTAAGAACTTATATGAGAGCTATTGACGCATTTCTGGCATATATTATTCAGCTTTGTTCATGCGAATTTTCGTAAATCAACTAATGAATCTCCAAGATGCATTAAATTATTTTCGTGGCTATTTTCTTTTGCCGGTTAGTACTGATTATCACGATGAGAAGTCAGTTTTGTGCAATGGTTTATCCAAGGATGCTGATCTGATTGTCTCCCCTCCTTCACCTCCNNNCTTTTCCACCTTCGTTCCACCACCCCCCCAACTCCCCACAGTCACAGGTTACTTACAAATGAGGGAGATCAAAATTTCGAATTAAAAATTCTGAAGACATGAGTTATTTAAAAAAGCGAGGGAGAGGGAGAAAGAGAGAGACAGAGACAGAGAGAAAGAGAGAGAGACAGAGAGAGAGAGAGTCTCCATACTCTTTCGTTAGAGATGTTAACTTTCTTCTGAAATACAGTGGAACCACAGACCGCAAAAAAAAAAAAAAGATACAGAGTACTCAGTTATTTCCTAGATGGGTCAAAACGCTACTGTTGGCCTTCCCTTAGTACGCGGCGATGGCATGTAGCCTACACATCCGGTCGTCAGTATGCGGTGAAGGAAAACAAAAAAAAATGTAATGCACATGAAGACATGGGAGGTATATCCCAATGGCGTCACTTCTAGAAGTCTAGGGATTAGTGCTTTTGCGGAATTTAAAAGAAAATTGTATGAGTGAACCATCGATAAATACTATCAATAGACGTGCAAATCTACTCAACTGAACGCCATTGAAATTAAAACCAAGTTTAATACCATGAAGTTGAAGTCATAAAATGCAGGTGCTGTCCAAATTTGAGCAAAATAGTTTTAAAGATCTGATGTGAAAGCACATAAAAGCACGAGACTTTTTATACAATGTCATAAATCGACATTATTTCGACAAATCCTACAGTATGAATGAATACAGGTTTGCTTTAGAGATTTACTATTTACCCACCCCGTCGACCTAATGTGCTTTGAATTAACCGAAGTGCATCATATGTGTGGCCCTTGGTAACACAAATCCAACTTTTCTCTGCCAGAGAAATAGGCATAGATCATATCCAGATCACATGTAACTATTCTAGCACCCTAGGATAGAATAACGTGCTTTATCCGATTGTTACAAATCAAACGAAGACGTACCTAGATCTAGATTTGCATTTTAGCCTAACATTCACAGTAGACAGTTCTCTCCTGCGCTCCGAGTATCTAGTGTGGTAGCTTTGAAAATTCCACGAATACGCCCAACCAATATTAGTTTGTAACAAGGACAGCGGCAAAGATTGTACGTCATAAGGAAGTTTGTATTACATAACGATCACTTTGAGGACACCTACTATCCCTGGCATGTCCTATTTATGACCAGTAGATCAGCAACGGTAGACTTAGTATGACACATGTTTAATTAGCGAGGGTAGTGTGGAGAATGACATTGTATGTTTCTAGTCAATTTCATTGAGAAAGAAACAGGTTTTTTTTTCTTTAAAAGAAAACGTTTCATTCTTCCTGCAGATATAGTGTTCTTAAACACTGAACATCCCATGGTCACAATAAGTTAGGCCAAAAACAGTCTACTTGAAATTTTCATTTCAGTGTCGGAACATCTTAGATAAACTTGCAACAAAATGATGTAATTTTTTTTTTAATATTAGTCCTTGCTGTGCTTCGTGATTCTATTAATAAAGTACTGTGGCGTTATATTCAATAAGTTGACAATGTTTCTTTGTGTTTGGTTTGTTTTTGTCTCTCCATCACTGTCAAATTTCTTAATATGGGTAACACCAAGTTATTATAGTATAAAGGAGAAAAATACCTTTCAGTCCAGCCAAAAAGTTTGAAACACGTTTCACATCAAGATTAAGTGAAAAATAGCTACAAAGGAGATTTGCTTAATTTTTCTAGGGAAATGAATAAAGTAAAAAATTATTCCAAGAAAATGCTTTTATTTGTTAGTGAAATGGACTGCAGGAAGCATATCGGCTCCGTACTTGGCCGCTGCAAGGGAAATTACTATGAGATGAAGCGTGCCCGTCTGTTACAAGGCGGGTTTCCTTGACTAGATGACACTAGTAGGGAAGGTCAGAGTATTGTTCCAGAGGCGGTTCCTTTTGTGAGCTACATATATATATATATATATATATATATATATATATACGAGNTAGATAGATAGATAGATAGATAGATATAAAGGGCTGTCATTCCTGGGAAAGACAACCTAAGAGAAAGCTGGTTAGAATGCATGCACTCCAGTGCCGGATTAACCTAGCGGCAAATGTAGCAAATGTTACAGGCCCCGCATTTTGGGGGAACCCATATGGCTACACTACGTGCTTGCAAGCTGCCTGGTAAAATAGGGAATCTTTGGTAAGGTATCTTGTTTACCTATATTTTCTCGACGGTAAACAAGAAATCTGGCCTAAGATTTCAAGCGAAAACGCACATGCGATGTTTTCAGTGAACTGTGGCTCCTCTTGATCCACTTTGTTGAAACTCAACACCTTCTCAGAAATTTAAAAGCCGAACCTTTCTTGCCGTTATTAACATAGAGGTAAGGTGTGAGCAGACACAAACAGATGCTCACACAAGGTAGGAAAACGGGGAAGTGCTCAAGAAGACAAATGCAGAGAGAAAATGGAAGAAGGAAAGAAAGTGATGTGGTGGGAATCGAACCCGCGACCTCTGCGTCGGCACCCATCGCCTTGCCGTCAGTTTGGAATCAGGTAGTCTATACACGACCACGCCGCCACTCCTAAAAAAGTGGCTTAATGGCCGGGGTCTTTCCCGAAGCCGAACAGAAGACTAGCAGCAGTCATAGCGCTAAGCACGAGACTCACACACACCACTGTAAGCTTCCCCGCCACAACATTAAACATAGTGAACAAGACAGGGACGTTTCATTTAGTAGTGACATAGATGTAGTACAAGGTGGAAACGGAGCACTTCGTTACAGAAGTAAGGAGTGAGCAGACGCAAACAGATGCTCACACAAGTTAAGATAAAGGGGGAAGTGCTCAAGAAGACAAATGCAGAGAGAAAATGGAAGAAGGAAAGAAAGCGATGTGGTGGGAATCGAACATGAACATAGTCGAACTATTAACATAGTCAAAACACCAAAAAGCTTAGTAAAAGGTGAAGTTTTGGATTCCTTCTTCACTTACAGTCGTTTACACTTGAAAAGATTTTAAAGGGTCATCAAATCATATCCAGAAGGTGTTTTTGTGTGTATAAAGCAATAGGCTGTATTAACAGAGTTCCACTGTAATTTATGCCTTGATATTTATGTGCATCAATTTAGGCCTCTTTATATCTAGCTTAATCTGGTCTTGATGCACTCGTGACGTTTGGAGATGGGAATGATGTTGCTGAAATGAAACCTGACACGCTTTATACCTGTGTAACCATGAAATAGAATGTTATCGAAATTTCAAAAGAAATGTACATTAACTATCCGATCGTCGAGAAGCAGAAAATTCTGTCCGGAAAATATCTGTGATTTTCTACCTGAATGTAAATTCAGTATTACCGCCCACTGTGCAACATCAAATCAACTGAAAATGGTTAGCCTATTGTGACAATCTGGACGTTCTGTGCACGTGAGCAAAGAAGTGGTTTCCCAGAAACTGAAGCCATAAAAGGTCTAGGAACTTCACTTGACAAACGACGTGGACCTACACTTTAGTCAGTTTAATAAGATAACACTATCTACTACCTACCTAATATAAAAGCTATCTCACAAACGAACAGGTTAGATCTATACATTAATTCATCAAAATATCAATCGTAATGAGCAACTTCACCATTATAATTATATCCCGTTGAAAGTAGAAGAACGAACTAAAATGTGTAGAGTTGGTTCACTTTCTGTTCATAAGATGGGAACAGGGGCGAAGGGTGACTTTTTCAACTGGGTAATCAAAGTTGAACATGATTGTAACTTACAGTTATGCATGCGGTATTAGTCCATGCGGTATTAGTCGAAAGCGGTATTAGTCGAAAGTGCTATAATACCCGTTCGTAAAGTCACATTCGATGTTTACAGTATGATATTTTAACACAGAGTATGGACTTAAAAAATCCGCAGGCAGCATCACAATTCCTGAAAAGCTACAGCAAAAATTTGAGTAGTTAGAAACAGGTTGGCTGAAAAGGCACAAAAAAAGTACAGATTAGTTACATGGCCACGATCGCACAAAAATACATATAATTATTGTATCTCATCACTCATCAAGGTGTAATGGCTCCAAAATTGTAGAATTTAGGTAGGAATATAACGGTTTTAACTTTTGTTTTTCATATTGATTTTGTTAATAATGCAGAGCTACTTTTTCTTGGTGGATGGGTTGTTAATAATGATTATGTCCATCTTGTGGTCACTGGGCATTTCTTGGAATAACATTTGCTGTTTTATAGTCTAAAGAGCAGAGAACTATAGACGTACAAGAATGGTTCAGTCTTTGCACTGACTTCAACTTTTGCAGCATTTAGTTTGCAGATTGTACAGGTTTGCGTTTGCCAAAGCGTGGCTGTTCGCAAACTGCGCTTGAGCAAAGTGAAGAGCTTTAGCTGCATATGCGTTGTTGTTTTTTTCTTTGGGCGAGTGCGAAGGCTGAACTAAAGGTATCAAAGAAAACCTGACTCACCATTTTCAGTGCTTGTAAATCAGATTAATCCTCCTCTCTTTCTTGCTGGCAAATCTGTCTATAATGTCTGAAACGTCTTGTTGCTTCACTACACCACTTTCCACTGACAAGAACATTAGATGCTTTAGTCTGTCCTGTCCCATAGTAGAGCGTGTGTAATTCTTCACACGACGCAAAACGCTAAATGTGCGCTCACATTCGACACTCGTCAGTGTTAAGGTCACAGCAAGAGTGAGTATTGTGGACACCATCGGCATGGCAGATAACAGGTAACAGCCTAATTCGTTTATCTTCTCTAGATCGAAAACAAAGGCATGCGCAGTACAGTTAGGCTAGGCCTAGCGGGCCTAGGCCCGGCTAACAAACTAAACATTTGGAACACGACCTTGTAGGAAGAACCCATCCAGACCATAGGGGAGTGACAATCTGTCAATCTTTAAAAAGAATGACCTCTGGTTGCTTGGGTAGCAGACTGGCCACCATCTTTGGACAAACAACTCTATGCTCAGCGACCCCTCTCCCTAACCCATTTCCACCTCTAGCCAAATATCCAGGACTAAAACAAGAAGAAACTTATTTTATTGAAAACGTAATTTTCAGGCCCAGTCTACACCATGAAGCCGAGCCCACCTTTTTGCAAATGGGTAGGCCTATGTGGGTGATGCCATCGTCAAAACTTGCCAGTTTTGAGAACAGGAGGCCAACTGAATTACTTTTCGAGGCCGTTTTGTCATTCATGTTATATCCCAAGAAGAATTTATGTTTATTTAATAAGTTTGTTTGTATGTTTCATAAAGCCAGAAACCTCCCTTCATAAAAAACATAAATCTACCCCAAGGTGCTTTCCCCTGTTTCCTCAACCAAAGATTTTGGGAACCAGCTACATTGCACTATAAATTATAAAATAGGCAACCTGGCAACACCAGCAATGGGCTTGTGAATGGAGGTATGTGTGCGGCGAGACTGTTCATGTGGCTTTCTGGAAGTGTGGATTCATTTTCTAAAGTGAGCGAAAAATAAAAGTGGTCATAAACTTTTGACTGAAGGCATGTCACTTGTCAGCAACTATTTTAATTATTGTCGAATAAAGAGGCCCTTGATAATAATGAATTTCACTAAATGCTATGAAATAGTGTCTCGTTTTACCAGTGTGCTATTTTTGTTCCGCATCACATTAAACCGCAATAGGTGAAAGCTCCACAACAAATCAAGCGGAGACCTTGATTAGTGGCACTCCTTAACCGGCCGGTGAAATCTCCTTGCTTTCGTTGAATTTTTTTATGAGGCCACTCCATATTTGGCTGTAGGGGTGTCCAGGTTCTTCTTTATCCTTATAATCAGTGAATAGAGCAGAGAAAATTTGAGGGGTATCAGGTTCTGAAAGTGGGTCAAAGTAAGAAAGTAAGAATAGGCCTGACAAAGAGCAAATAATAGGATTCGGTGATGCTCTTGGTAACTTGCCACGAAGGCCGAGGTCGACCAACGGCATTTTTGGCTGGTAATCAGTGATTATTTGATTATATGGACCCTTCGCCTCTGGATGGGAAATTCCAAGAGTTTACTGGCTTCTTCTTTGCCTATTGGTTTCTGAGGTGTGCTCAGCTGCCTGTCCCAGCTGCTCACAATGATCTAACAGTAATGCATCAGACAAGGAAGTATAGAGAGCTTTGAGACCTGAAACAACTGAAAATTGTTTGGAAAGTATGGTAAACTATTTTTGGTATCTCACACAACAACTGGTCACTTTGAGCCTACTTGATCACAACATATTAGGTGACAGGCAGAAAGGAGCAGTGGGGCAATAACTCTTGCAAAGAGATTAGCTGCTAGCGGAATGGGAAACCAGACTTTTCAAAGGTTACAGAAACCTCTTTCTGACCACAAAGTTTGAACATGTTCACTGAACCTTATTTATGACTGATTTTCATCAAACCAAAGTTGAAACGGAATGGATCAAGTAGAGGTCCACAAATGGCCATTGGTAACCACTAATACAGTAAATGACTAAAAGACTTCAATGCAGTTTAAAGTAATCCAGATCTGTCCTTATAATTATGTACTTTTATTTCTTGAAATTATTTGAGAGAGCCTTTGTAAAACTAGTTATGTAATTTTTTTTCTTGCTTCACTTTGTAAACATCTATAAATTTTAAGTCTCATACTCTCATGTATGTAAAAATGAAAGCAATTCAATGCATGAAGATAGCTAAGGATATTATGAAGGTTACAGACCTGTATGAGATTGAACTCTATTTTCCTCTATAGGCTATGTTAATATATTGAGCTGCCCTCTGAACCCAAAGTTTTAGCTTTACCCAGACCCATACCAGATTGAAACTCATTATGTGGCCCAAATTTTAAGACTTACCCAACCCTAGCAAGCCCATTGAAATTTTGAGCTTGTTTGCTATTTGTAAACAGAGCCTACATTTTTTACTGGTCAACGCCAGACCCCTCCTCTTCCGCCTGAGCACACCCTTGACCTGGCATTTCCAGCCCAGGGCTAAACAGTGCCTGGCAAAATAAAGTAAAATGGACACAGTTTCCCATGATATCAAAATTTCCCCCCTGGAACCCTTATTACTGGAAGCAGGGCATGCCAAAAGAGGGAAAAGGGGAGATGAAGTATACCCCCTAAGTTCTAGGACCCAAAAGTGAAAGTACAATTACAGGCCCGTAACCTGAAACATTGTAAATATAAGTTATTTCCCTTGAATTTTCAAATAACAGTAATTACACAGTTACCTCCCATGATGAGACAGAGCATTTCACATTTTTTGCACAAAATATGCCCATTTGGGCAATAGTTCCGTTTGGCCTAAAGATCTATAACTTCACTCAGTGTTTTATTGGTATTATGTAGCACCAGAAAAACCACAGAGCCAATTGATCTGACATACTTTGGGATTTTTATATAAATATTACAATAATATATGCATAGAACCAAAATATTACAATAAATATTACAATAATGATTAAACTTAATATATACTCATCAAATACACAATGTCATTAATACAAGCCTGATTGCATATACACACACAGACTAAGCATGCTCATAGTAATTCCATGAAATATTGTCCTAAAGAAGTAAGTGTCCAAAAGTTATTTTGAAAGATGAAAACTTTTAGCACTTCTGATGCTAACTGGAAGACCATTCCATATCACAGGGTCATAGCTATGGAATGTACGTTCACGGTAACTTTTAAGATTGGTTTTAGGTACATTTAAAAGGCTCAGAACTTTGGATCTTAACTCTCTGGATGGAACATAGGTCTAGGGGTAAATTAAGCTGGATAGATATTTTGGATAACTAGATTCCTCTAGGCACTGATAGCATGTGATTGCATTTTCTTTCAATCCTGGCTCTGAAATGAAGCCAATATAGTGCCCTTAAGGGGGAGGGGGGTGCGCCTCCTGGGAGTGATATTGTAAATGCTTGAACTAGGGACTTTTTAAGCTTCAAATTCAGATTCGGCATGGTCAAATTAGGGGAAAAGTGTGAATTTTTTTTGGTTTTCCATACGGTTGCCATGACAACGCCGCCATCTTGAATTTTGTGTCTTGAAAATTAGCTATTTTCAAAAGCCTAAGGCTCCTAGAGTATAGAATGTAATCATTTCAAATTTTGTAAACTTATATAGTAGCTCTATTAAAAGATAAAATACATTTGTTTTTTGTTTATTTTTTATACAATGTCTGTCACAAATTTTGAAATAATGTGTGTTGATGGATGTGTATTTTTCTCAATTTTCCACCCAACATTCAACTTCGTTTCAAAAACGTGACCAAAATCAAGAAAAATGGATGCATTTTATTGAAACCTATGTTGTGAGGAATATATAGATACGTCAAATCTGAAGTCAATCGGTTCAGAAATAAGAAAGCCTTAGGGAAAAGAGTGGATAAAAAAACACTTTGAGAAAATCGCAATTGAAGTTTTAATAGCGCGTTTATACAAAGCTAAGATGACCATCTAGAGGTGCCCTTTCAGGGCATAAAACGGATATTTCTGGCCTCAAAGGTTATTTTTCTCATAGCAGAAGAGGTCAAAGTGTCTTAAAATACCAAAAGCCCAATTTCGATATTTTAACCCTAGACCCCCTTTTCAGAAGGCGCACTCCCCCTTAAGAATAGTAGGGAATTTTCACGAGTAGTTTTGTTACATATAATCCGTGCACAGTGTTGTGAATTTGCTGTAGTCTACATAATTTATCTTTTGTTATGCCTGCCAAAAGGGCATTATAGTAGTCTAAGAGAGATCGTACAAAGCTTGACATCAGTTTCTTGAGTTTGATAAAAATTTCTTTATATGTGCAATCAGCAATCTTTCTGATCTCAGCAAAACATGATCTCCTAATGTTACGCACTAGATATTCCATTGACAGATTTCCATCCAGGATTACACCAAGATTTTTCAGTTTTGACTCCACCCTTACTTTGCTGTCACATAAATCGACATATCACATTTCAACCTTTTTTATATTTGAATTATTTTTTACCAAACATGACTTCAATTTTATTTCCTGTCATCCAGTTTTTTTTATTTCAGCGACAAGAACATTAAAATCTGTCAGGAGATCAGTGACCTTAGTGTGCAATAACAGACTTGTACAGCTGCGTGTCATCAGAGTAGATGTGATCATTAAAAGAATGGTTCCTGATCACCCAGGACCGTGACAAAGTATACATTGTGAATAGTACAGAGCCTACCACAGAATCACGTGACACTTCAAAGTTTACATTTATAGATGGTGATACATGATTGCCAACAACAGCTCTTTGTGACCTGTTTCATAGAACCAAATTATCAATTATAACAGAATATTTGAGCAAAATGACCCACCAATTCACATGGGTTTTGTATTTTGCTATCTCTTTGTATTTCGTTTTTCTCCTGTCTCCCTTCACACTTTTGACCGCTGTCACCGGCACTTCGGCAGGTGTCAGACTGTCACTCATCAACATTAAACTTCCTGTCTCGCTCTCTCTTTAAAAAAATGTGAAGTCATTCCCAGCAGCGGCTTGAGGTAAAGATTACTATCCCATCAAAACTGTTTTCATCAGTTCTTGCAAATTTGCAATTTCTCGATCACTCACAGTAAGCTGTCATCTATGGCTCAAATATGTGTGTGTGTGTGTGTGTGTGTGTGTGTGTGTGTGTGTGTGTGTGTGCGTGTGTGTGTCTGTCTGTCTGTCTGTCTGTCTGTCTGTTCGTGCGTGCGTGCGTGCGCACGCGTGTATCTATGTGTTTGTGTGTAAGAGAATGTTCACAGCTGGGACGTAGCGAGGGTGATTTTTTTTATTTTGGTAATCTAGCACCTATATTCTATCGTTGCTTGTTTGTTTTTTGCTTGTTTACGAGGGGCGTCTGAAAAATTTTGAGCCTGACCCAGAAATAGATTAGCTAGGCAGGCAAAAGGGTACTCTTGAGAATCTACTCCATATCTTAAGTATTATTATTCATGTTCATGACGCTAACTCTTTCTTTTTTTTTTTCTGCAAATTTTAAAAGTGAAGTAGAGTCAGACTTGTCAAGAAAGTAAAGAAAATTGAATGCCGCTCTGTAGTCGAGTACCTTCATTTGAAAGGCATGTCACCATCAGAAATCTATCAAGATATGGTCAATACTTTAGAAGACAGTGCCCATTCATATGGCATAGTCAAACGCTGGGTGAACGAATTCAAGCGTGGCAGGAACAATGTTGAAGATAAACCAAGGAAGACCATCAACAGCCACCACTGAAAGTCTTTAACACGTATTGTTTTTTCTTCTTTTGGCCCTATTAACATTTTGTGTTATTCTACATATACCAATGTGATTTGGGGAAATATGTTCCATGGAGGTTAAAGTACTTCTTTTGCCCGATCTTTTAACGGAAAGAAAAAGGGGGGTCAACGCTCAAAATTTTTCACAAATGTCTTTTGAAAAATATCACCTCAAATTATGATTTGGTCCCCAATTTTTCATTTCGCTGGTTTTGATCGCGTACGACTACATAGGCCTACACATTTTTTTTTACCTAGAAGTCTCAAATTGTACCTGAAACTTTATAATTGGATGCTTTATTTAGATCACAGGTCATTTTACACTTCTACAACCTAACACTGGCTGGCAGGGTCCCAAAAAAGGGGGATTTTATATATTAGCGGATTACTTGGCTTGTACACAATCAGTGATTTGCCCCTCTAATAGGTGTCACAAACCTAAAGAAAACCTTGCCATTGCCCTTGACATGAAAGATCGTCGGTTAAATGTCGACAGATAGCACACAGATTAGACAACTCAGCTGAGCGGGAGACAACATTCTGAGGAACGAGCTTTGCTTCTCCAAGGTTACAGCTCGATGGGTATCTCGTCATCTGACTCCTGAACAGAAGTGCACCAGATGTGACATGTCAAGGAACAATCTGGAATTGTTTGAAGCGCATGTTGACAATTTATGCTGGGTTCATCACTACCAGCCTAAAACAAAAGAACAATCAATGCAAGGAAACATGCTTCATCTCCTACCCCAAAGAAGGCCAAGGTCACAAAATCAGCTGGCAAGGTCATGGCATCCGTTATTTGGGATTCCCAGGGTGTGGTGCTCCTATATTTCCTTGAATAGGGTCTCACTGCCACAGGAGCATATTACTCGGATCTTCTGAAGCGTCTACGAGAAAATGTACGTGACAAAAGAAAGGGAATGCTCATCAGAGAAGTCTTCTTCCACCAAGAAAATGTCCAAGTGGTTGCCATGGCAACAATTCGTGACTGTGGGTTGAAGGTGTCCCTCACCCACCCTATTCTCCTGACCTTGCACCCTCTGATTTCCATCTGTTCCCTGAGATGAAAAAAAGCTTTGGCTGGTCAGCATTTTGCCACCGACGACGAGGTCATGGAGGCTGGTGGGGTTCTTAGGGTCCCAATCCGAAGAGTTCTTATCAAAAGGGATAACGGCACATCGGCACCGCTGGAGCAAGTGTGTTGCCTTTCATTGAGATTATGTTGAAAAATAAAAGTGTTAAAAATTTTCTGGCTGCCTTAGTTTCTTGGAGGCTCAAAAATTTTTATACGCCCCTCGTATATCAGAAACCGAGCTAGGGTTGCTCATAGTGTTAGAAGTCATTGATACGTGCACAATGGTCAGGTTACGACTGATTATGCTCTCGTTCCCTGTAGCTATAATCATGTATTCAGGTAAGATTTTGATAAAACAGCAACTTGTTCTTACATCATTGATAAGTTGGTTTGGTTATTTTTGCTGGAAAATAATGGACGATTATTCTTCTTCAGCACTACTGCTAAAGGCTTCGATCGATTAAAAAATCTCTCTTTGATATAGAAGATCTAGTAAAGAGTGCGCTGATTTGCAAAGGGTATTTGCTATACTTATATTTATATATTATAAAATTCAGCAATGTTAGTGTCATGGCGAATTTTATCCTTCTTCAATTTTGCCTCACTGAACGTGGATGAATTTTGCGTTAATTTTCCTGTCTGAAGGAAACATAAGTTTGCCAAAAATCACGAAAGAACGGAATACACTTTAGCATTAGACTGAACATACGACTTATTATCGCGGGCTGAGAAAGTGAACCTCTTAAGACCTAAACTTTGTGTTTAAGTTTACAAATTAATGTTGCTATGCACTAACTTTCATAACCTTATGTACCTAAGTCTACTTTGACCCGATTAGCCTAGCCAGACTAAGGAAATGAAACGTTACAAAACTGAACAGCCCACCATTATCCTGTTTGCTCAGTCATGCAAGGACTTCCTAAGAGAGAGACTAAGAGAGAAGGAAATCGGACGAAGTTAATCATTCTGGGATACAAACATGGCGGCACCAGCTTCACAGGGGCCATAATTCACAGCGACCCAAGAGTATTTTATGTGTATGAGCCCATCTGGTATATCAAAGATCCTGATCTCACCGGAATCGCTGTGACCGATCAGCTATATCCTCTACAGTAAGTGTCATCCTGTGAGCTCCTGCTCTGTGTAAAAAATAGTGTATGCATCTCCCATCTCCATTTCTTGCCTCCCCCTTCCTCCCCACCTCCACCGTTTGCTATGCATCATGCCTGTACTTATTAAAACACAAATGTCCCCAATACAATGAATACAAAACAATACAATACGGTACAGTGCAATACATACACTACACTACACTACACTACACTACACTACACTACACTACACTACACTACACTACCTACACTACACTACACTACACTACACTACACTACACTACACTACACTACACTACAATTAATACAATACAATACAATACAATACAATACAATACAATACAATACAATACAATACAATAGATTTATGAGCTGAGGTATGCAGAATATAGATATGAGTTAACATTGCAGATATATCATGAATAATTTTAATTTGGTGAACCATTACGTACAGATGCGCAGTTCAGACACCAGCCAAGATGTCGAAAAGAAAGAAAGAACGAAAAAAAAATTTACAGAGAGGACAAACTTTTTTTTAATTTAGCTATTTCACAAGTGACCTTATTAATCTAGTCAATGTAATATGGAAAATGATCTTATGCGCCGAAACTATAATTTTACAAGAGACGCCAAAAACTTTTGGGCCATGCCTCAAGTTATCAATGGCGAATACTGCTGGCTGTCTCGGAAACTATAACAGCTACGGGAGAATAACCCAGACAGGAATAATATAGGGAACGTCAGGCTCTATACAACAGTCTTCACGAAGAACTTTGAAAGCCACTAGCCCTTCTGGCTACTGAAACATCAGAGGTCACTAGCCCTAATCAGGTTTTACTAGCCCAAAGTCCCAAAACATAATTAAAGGAAAATAAGAGACAAACATATTCAAATTGGACTGTAAAGTATTTTAATCACTATTGGTATTTCTATAAAAACAAATCATCTCCTCAATCCATTCTTCCGATCTTTCCATTTCTTCTCCCACATCATCTTCTCCTCCATCAGCTTCTCCTTCATCTGCATCATCATCGCTCAAGATCTTCTCCAGTGAAGTCTGTGCTACCATCACAAGTAATGCTGAAGAAGGACGAAGTTTTAATTGTACTTGTCACAGTCTGCCTTGTTGTCTCGGCAATGGAAAAAACAAATGCTGCCGCAGCCTTGTCATTTCTGTATGTGGTGCCAATATCAATGCCTTTCTTTGCATTTAGTCGGTTTATAAACTTCATACTGGCAAAAGCTGAGGTTATGCTTGGCCACAGCATGAGCGTTTCTGAACTGGCTAACCAACTTGTTGTACTCAGCTCTTTTTTAGTTTGAGAAGACAGTCTGCTGCTGTGCTAGTATCAGTTGTCTTGGTTGTGCCCTCGACTGGCTTAAAACGTTCCGCTATATACAAGTGTGGCTTGCTGTTTTCATGTTGCTTGATAGTTTCAAGCTTGAAATTTTTATTACCTGTTAAAAAAACACCCTTTGCTGCCACCTTGCCCACAATACACCAGTCGCAATACATGCAATTCTCCGCACTGTCGTACCTACCTTGTGTCCAAGATTCCTGGAATTTTCTGTGCCTCTTTTTTTCATAGTCGGTCTTTGCACCGGAACTAGAGGCTTGAGAACTACTACAAGAACTCGACGACTTTCCGGGCTTTGCGCCCTTAAAATAGCGCAGAAAGCTCATTTCGATAAAAAAAAAACTACGATTAGACTAGGCTAGTCTAGGGCTAGTGCAGACGACAGATTGTTTACAGAGCTCTGTGCTTTTCGTAGCAAAAGAGTTCCAAAGGTTTCCCTGGACCTGATTAAAACATGGAACCAAGTAGTTTTGTTTCGTACAACTGTTTAGAAATATGTTAGAGGCTAGACTTTTGTTTTGCAAAAACTGTCATCGGACTTTTTAATATTACGAGATCCAATATGGAAGATGTGAACTCGCTTGTAAACAAAATAATGTCGATCGTTCGGAGACATCGATCATCTTCACTTTGTGCTCGTTTTTGTTTTGACCCACACACCAGTCGGGCGTGTCAAATAATTAGCTTCACGACGATTTACACTCCTCGGGCTTCGGGCGTGTGGCTTTTTTCGAAGACTGATACAAAGGTGTCAAAAGGTGAATTTGACATAACGCGGCGTAATATGGACTTTTCCCGCAAAACGACAGCTCTCTCTACATCAAGAATTTTACACTTACTCTTCCCCGCATATCCTTTCAATTTGTTATGTGTATCTTGGTTCACTGTCAAGAGTAAGAGTTTTGCTCGCTGGGCATACGTACTCATGTTTTAAAAAGGAAAGATAAAATAATATTTGAGAAATTCGCTTTATTCTGTAGAATCAGGCAAGTCCAGGCATTTCTGCTACTGTGCTTCTCAGCTTGTAGACTTTGTTATTGCCACTCTTTCCCCTGCTTTTTTTTTAGGGGGGGGGGGGGGGTCGCCCTTCTCCACTCGTAACTTTACAGTTTATCCTCCTCCATCTCTCAGGTCGTGGGAATGAATGTTTTTTTTTTCTTTTTAATTATGTTACTGACACCAAGAAAGCATCCCTGTGACCGCTCTTATTTCTTTAATCTGGAAAAGTCAGGTGTATCCTCCACCTCTGTGTAGTGCCCATCATGATTAAAACATCTTTCCAGAGAGCGAATAAAAGAAGAATGGCTAGGCATTACTGACATTCCTGAGCCGCTAGAGTTTGTTGAGTCGTTGATGGACTGTAAGCTGACAAACTTCACAAGAAAATTCATCAGATTCAATACGGAAAGCCCGTTACTTCATGCTCTGGACAGGTGCCTCACAGAGAATCCAGGAGACACTGCTGGATGCTATCGAACTGCAAGAGACCAGTAAGTAAGCCTATTAAGTGTGGCAGAGTTGCTAGGCAACCAGTGGCAGACTGAAGTTAACGAAATTGTTGTTTCGCAACGAAACTTTTTTGTTTTCAAACCAGTTCTCGAGGGTTAATAGGAAAGTGCAAGGGCATGTAAAGAAAATCCATGCCTTCGGTAAACTTTGCTCATCAACTTAACTAGCTCTACAATCAACTGGTTGGAGCGAGGATATTTAGATCTTCGACAAGCATTAACATATCGTCATGCTCATTCCAGATTTCGTTAAGTCTAATTTTTATGATTTGAATTGTTTATATTACCATGACCTCCCATTTATCTTCTTTTTCCTATTAAAACAAATGTAGAGTTTTGACTCGTTATTATATCCCAGTTTGCAAGCTAAACCATACCTGCCTCATTATTTTGCTTTGAGCAACAGGTTGAGAGCACTGAATTTATCAAAACCTCAAAAACTGACATAAACGCGGACTCGCACGTCAAAAAAATATTTCTGTTTTCCACTACTTCTTCTCTCTGAAAATAATCTATGGTCCACACCGAGGCAATCTGGTGAAGGAAGAGCATCCATCTGATACTGCATGCGTGTGTATTAAGACGCAATAAAAACAGCTGGGGTGACCGGGATTTGCCCTTGCGTCTAGAGTTATTCCTCTGCCCTAAACAGAAGCGGCTTGAGGCAAATTAATGATGACGTCACAGCTTTCAATTAAGGTTTTGGTCATCCAAATTCACAAGTTAAGTCTGACCGTGTAAGCCAGGTAAAGTATTCTGCATTTTGATTGCCTCATCAGCATGATTTTGTTTGACACAGCTGCCGTTTACATTGGAAGTAAAAGATTCATACAGAGCACTGACTAGACTGGTTGGCTGTACCGGTAGAATGTATTTGACGTGAACGCGCGCTTTGGGTGTAAGAATTCAGAATTTCAGGCAGAGGCATTATTTCATGTTGATAGACACTTGAAAGACTGTTTTATTGGAATAACAAGGTATCCCATGATTTAACATAGTCTGTGGGACGATGCAACTTTCCTTTAAGCGAATGTAGAATGAGCGTGACGATATCAGTTTTACAGCTAGACATAAGACAAAACATGCACACCACGTTTTTACGCATAGTACAGGCCTAAACAAAACATAACGGTCTGCAGAGTCGATATCGGGTATTATCTTTCGATATATCATCTAGATTATACCTTTACAAGCTGCGTATAATAAAAGACGGTGCATCGAAAATTGGTTGATTGAACAGTACCTAATTGTGTCGAAAACTGGTGACAGAACAAACTTGTGCGCCGAAAACGAGTTCACCGGTTGAGAGTAAGGGTGGATGTAGGGGTCGCTGTTGACTAACCCAGGCCTAAAAATGCATTAATACTTCCCCTGAGCTGTGTGCCAGTACGAGTACACTAACTCATTCGTAGTATTAAAGGGGGGGGGGTGCGCCTTCTGAAAAGGGGGTCTAGGGGTTAAAATATCGAAATTGGGCTTTTTGGTATTTTTAGACACTTTGACCTCTTCTGCTATGAGAAAAATAACCTTTGAGGCCAGAAACATCCATTTTATGCCTTGAAAGGGTACCTCTAGGTGGTCATCTTAGCCTTGTATAAACGCACTATCAAAACTTCAAATGCGTTTTTCTCAAAATGTTGTTTTTCTCCACTTTTTTCCCTAAGGCTTTTTTATTTCT
>JAWQUT010000334.1:869322-879595 GCA_033807755.1 Ellobium chinense
ATGCTTGGACGAGCTGTGACAAATATGGACCAACCGCCCCAAAACAACAATGAACTGCTTCAGGCGCTCACCGCTTCTTGGAACGCGCTTCCTCACCAACAGCTGGCGGTACTGGTCAATTCTATGAGAAGGAGATGCATTTGTGTGATCAACGCAAGAGGAGGACATACTAGATACTGAATTGTGACAGTGACTAACCCGCAAGAAGTGAAAACCAGGCCAGAGGAACATTTCTTTGTCAAGTTAGACAAGAACTACTTACTTTGATTTTTTTTTTTCATTTTAACCCCAGGGTTGGAAAGTGGAACGTACCGGTAAAGTACAAAGACAATATCCAGCTACACAGTTCTTCTTCATTTTAACCCAAAATAAATTTGTCTTTGTGAAAAATATCGGGTTTTCATAGTTTTTCACTTTGTCTTTTCCTTATTCGATTTAGAACTGGGTGTATACTTTCTTTTGGACGCCAGTATATATATATAGTTCTCAGCAGCTAGACCACGATAGGTCTAAATAAAAAATACGAAAAAGTCTGCGGAGATCTTCAATCCCAAGCATCTCCGTATATGTTTACGGACCAGTACAGCCTATATTTGGAGATTTTTGCGACAAAGGGTGAATGAGGGAAAAAAAATTCTGAAGTAGGATTTCAAATTCATTCCTATATATACACGGGATGCTGGTCGATGAAACTCCAAGCCGCAAATTTGTAACGGTTTATCGCATTTTTGGAAAGTGTTCTTCCATATTTTGTCATCTGCATTTAAGTGTGCAAATTTCTTCCAAAAGTGTATGGTTCTTGAGCACCATAGAGCATGCGTTTCGCAACAATGCCAAAACAAAATTATGATTTTTTTCAGAGTGTTTAATCCCTAGGGAGGGAAAAGTAGCATTGCCATCTTTAACCGGAGTTTTAATTTGTAACTATTGTCACGGTAAAGCGTATGAACTTGTGAGTTGCAGTTTGGTTATTCACGGTTCCGTTCAAAGAAAGGGGGAACCTACAAATTTGTTTATCTAGGTGTGCATTGTTGATATGATAATGATAGGAATGATGTAACCATATAACATTGTATGGCATTGTGAGACATATATCCACTGAGGTAAAGTGATGAGATTTTTTTCTCGCTTTTTTTGGGTTTTTTTTGTTATGGTATGTTTTTAATCAGTGCTGTGCCCATGAAACCATCGCTGTCAACCTCATGGTGCACTGTTGTGTTGAAACAGACAATGAAAATGTCAAAGACAGTCGATTTTGTAGCAATCGATATTGACACCTTACCCAGCCAACACCGGCAGTCCCAGGTGTTTTTACCCAAGACGTTTTGTAGACGGATTTGCAATAAAATGTCGTATACTAATCCACACCGAAAGCGACGCGATCTGCGCTCAGCTGTTGTGCGATATGAAGGTACCCTACTGTGTTTTATATCACTTCTGTTTATTTATTTGAACCCAGGTTACATGGTAACAAATGGGTAGTCAACATTGATAATGCATGGCAAATACATAGACAAAACAACATAACTGCATAATATACTAAATAAAGGAGAGTGAAAATGCGAAAAAAAACTCGAAACAGCAAATATTCTCCAGTTTGGGTGGTGATAACATTGGGTATGATTGGTGAGGAAATGTTGCGCAATAATATTATCGAAACTTCAGAAGTTCAGTATGATCTTACAAAGACTGGCAATATTTAAGAGAATATCCAAATCAGAAGCACTCGCTGCTGGCTTATAGTTAGGACTTGATCGTGTGTGCCATGAATAGAGGGAAAAAATATTACCATCGCGACGAGCAGGTACTGTGTAGCTCGATGGCAATCAGTTGGCTTGGACTTAGCTTACAATTCAATATATTCTCACGACATATCCATTCATTATTGTTTTCTAAACACCAGTTTACATCGTCTCGTTCATTTTGTGAAGTGTGTACACATACTCTACTTCGCGGTTAGGAGACTTTCTGTTGCATGGAGCGAAATGAGATGACAGAAGGTTTTTCAGGGGAAGAACCCCCATGTGATATTTTAATTTTTTTTTTTCTTTTAAAATTCGCTTCTGTTCATTGGGCAGGAATGGGTCAGAGGTTCATCCCATGTCTGTCCTTACAATAACAATCGAAAATTCGCGCCTGAATATGGACATATTACATAAAGTGTCACCACCCTTCCGGGAATGATACTCAGGAGTGATCCTCCGTGTCATAATTACATAAGTACACGTCCTTTCTGAATAACCTCACACTCAATTTAAAGTATGCAAATACAGTTAGATTCTAACTTAATTTTGTGAAACCAACATAGACATTTTTCGTTGTCGTTCATCCTAGAGATCCTAGAGGGAACGCAAATTCACGTCTTCGTCAAGGCATGCTAGCTCGTCTTAAGGTTCAGGTGGACATTCAAAAAGGGCTGCTGCAACCTGTCGATACAAGCATGGACACCCAGGGTCAGATGGTTTGATTTTTGACATTATTATCATCCTATTGACGTATAAATTCGTAATCGACAAATTCAGTTATGTCCTTTGGCGTTCTCCTCAGACTTTTGGGCAATTTTCTTGACAGTATCAGATTTTATAAGCGAGCTTAAAACTAAAGGACGCAATAATTTTATAAACAAATAGGTCATTTCAAGCTAATAAGTAGGTTGGACGACATGTTGATTATCTATCTCTCAGCCTCATTGTTGTGAAATACGGCATTATACGTCAACACGGACAATATGTAATTGTTATTGCTCAAAACTATCTGCTCACGTCGTCAGGCCTGTAACTGCTAACTGTACCTCTTAGTAAACTTAATATGTTGGTATGATGCAAAAGGCCACTAGTCTATATCTACTGATTTCATTTTGAAGAGACATTCTCGTGAAAGCTTACTGTAGTAGCAGTAGTGCTTGATTGTGCTTACTGCGCACTGGAGCGGTTGCCCTATCCAAACACGTCAGTGTATGTGGCGAAAAGAAAATGTCGCTCGTAAATGCCATTCACTGAAAAAGCAATGTCTAGCCTAAATTTAGAAGGGGTTAGTAAGTCTATATGGAACATCTGTTACCGATTTTAAACTGTCTATATTTTCACCTTTTCGATCACCAGAAAATTCACAGGTGGCGACTCAGCTAAAGAAGTCCTCCATTACGCAGTGTCAGTTGATGGCTCAAGATATTAAAAGCTTGACGGAAATGGCTGACACCTTTAAAGGTACGAAGGTGTTATTAGTCATGATCGCTTTACAAAGAAACAGGTGGGCGACACCATTATATGAGAGCTTGTGGGATCTCTTACAATCGTAAGTACATCGGCGCTGAATGCCCTGGCGTCAACATGCAGAGTTTCATGTAATTCTTACGATGGTAAGAGATCTCATCGTTGATAAGCAAGCGAGCGTAATAAACAAGAGAGACTATTTAAACTATTTACAGAGTAAATCCTGGAGAATCCCACAGGCTGACAATGCGGTACCAGCACATGAAGAGTTTTGTTAGGCCAGTTAGGAATAGTTACAACGACAAGTAAGGTTATTTAAGGGAACCTAGGGAATACAAGTATCAGTGGACTTCGTTGTATTGACACAGCCATTGGAAAGAAAATGAGTCAAAAGGTTGCTTAACTTGCAATTCTGAAGTATTCGTGTTAGGCATAAAGTGGACCTTAAAGCAATCCAATATACTACGTACAAGCTATTATCTTTGTTTCTTTCAGGAAGAATATTGACGGTGAGGTACGAAGATCTTGCAGACGATCCAATGAGAATTGCAGTTCAAATTTTCAAGTTCATTAATCTCGATCTGTCACAAAAAGCTAAAGTAACAATTCAAGCTGCCACCTCGTCTAAAGGTGATGGCGCGGAGAGCCTAAGATGGAAGGTGGAGAGAGAAAACTCCTCAACTACTGCACACTTGTGGCGATCCCACCTCAGCTTTGAACTCGCCAAACAGGTAGAGGAAATATGTAGACCGGTGTTTGAGAAAATGAAATACATAGTATTCAAGACAGCCCGTGAAATGCGAGACTACCGAATTCCCTCAAGAGAAGAACTGTATGGTGAAACTGAAAGCCTGACTATTGCGGTGTAATAGTTGTATCAATAAATTCATAATTAACAACACGAGTAGCACACCAACTTGTTCAACAAACGAATCAAAGAGATTTGTACCAATAGGTACAACCCATAATGAGGGTTAGTGAAAAAAAACAACCAACAATAACAGTTTGAATCCGCATGAAGACATGGGAGGTATGTCCTAATGGCGTCACTTCTAGGGATTAGTGCTTTTGCGGAATTTAAAAGAATATTATGTGAGTGAAAAATCGATAAACACTACCAACAGACGTGCAAATCTACTCAACTGAACGCCATTGAAATTAAAACCAAATTTAATACCATGAAGCTGAAGTCATAAAATGCAGGTGCTGTCCAAATTTGAGCAAAATAGTGTTAAAGATCTGATGTGAAAGTACATAAAAGCACGAGACTTTTTATACAATCTCATAAATCGACACTATTTCGACAAATCTTATAGCATGAATGTATACAGGTTTGCTTTAGAGATTTACTATTTACCCACCCTGTTCGGATTCCCCAACTTCTACTGCTTGATTTTTTGTTTCGTTTGCAATATAAACAAAAGGGTAAGTCGCACCAATTGCCGTCAATACTGCACATAAAGCAATAGTTACATGAAATCAAGTAGGATAAAGTGGAAAGTGCTCAAGAAGACAAATGCAGAGAGAAAATGAAAGAAGGAAAGAAAGTGATGTGGTGGGAATCGAACCCGCGACCTCTGCGTCGGCACTCATCACCTTGCCATCAGTTCGGAATTAGGTAGACGTCTATACACGACCACGCCGCCACTCCAAAAAAAGTGCCTTAGTGGCCGGGGTCTTTCCCGAAGTTACATGGTTGCTTTTTTTTTCTAGAGAAACCAAATGTTGCTTAAACGTTAAAAGTCTAACTTATCTCCTGCAAAAGGGAACATTGAAAATATCCTAGATTTTTTTGTTACAAATTGTAAACATCAGCACAATAAAATTAGTGTAACCTGCCACCTGGCATCACTGGTAAACTTAGACCTAATGTGCTCGTTAGGCTTTGAATTAACCGAAGTGCGTCATAGGTGTGGCCCTTGGTAACACAAATCCAACTTTTCTCTGCCAGAGATATAGGCATAGATCATATCAAGATCAAATGTAACTATTCTAACACCCCATGATAGAATAACGTGCTTTATCCGATTGTTATAAATCAAACGAAGATGTACCTAGATCTAGATTTGCATTTTAGCCTAACATTCACAGTAGGGTCGTTTTCTCCAGTGCTCCGAGTATCCAGTGTGGTAGCTTTGAAAATTCCACGAATACGCCCAACCAATATTAGTTTGTAACAAGGACAGCCGCAAAGATTGTACGTCATAAGGAAGTTTGTATTACATAACGATCACTTTGAGGACACCTCCTATCCCTGGCATGTCCTATTTATGACCAGTAGATCAGCAACGGTAGACTTAGTATGACACATTTGCATGTTTAATTAGCGAGGGTAGTGCGGAGAATGGCATTGTATATTTCTAGTCAATTTCAATGAGAAAGAAACACGTTCTATTTTTTTTAAAAGAAAACGTTTCATTCTTCCTGCAGATATAGTCTAGTGTTCTTAAAAGGCTGAAAATCCCATGGTCACAATAAGTTAGGCCAAAAACAGTCTACTTGAAATTTTCATTTCAGTGTCGGAACGTCTTAGATAAACTTGCAACAAAATGATGTAATTTTTTTAAAATTTCCTGTGCTTCCTGATTCTATTAATAAAGTACTGCGGCGTTATATTCAATACGTTGACAATGTTTCTTTGTGTTCAGTTTGTTTTTGTCTCTCCATCACTGTCAAATTTTTTAATATGGGTAACACTAAGTTATTCCAAGAAAATGCATTTATTTGTCAGTGAAATGGATTGCGGGAAGCTTATCGGGTCCATATTTGGCCGCTTATAAATATATAAGGCTGTCATTCCTAGGACAGACAACCTAAGAGAAAGCTGGTTAGAATGCATGCACTCCAGTGCCGGATTAACCTAGCGGCAAATGTAGCAAATGTTACAGGCCCCGCATTTTGGGGGAACCCATATGGCTACACTAAGTGCTTGCAAGCTGCCTGGTAAAATAGGGAATTTTGGTAAGGTATCTTGTTTACCGATATTTTTTCGACGGTAAACAAGAAATCTGGCCTAGGATTTCAAGCGAAAACGCACATGCGATGTTTTCAGTGAACTGTGGCTCCTCTTGATCCACTTTGTTGAAATTCAACACCTTCTCAGAAATTTAAAAGCCGAACCTTTCTTGCCGTTATTAACGTAGAAGTAAGGTGTGAGCAGACACAAACAGATGCTCACACAAGGTAGGATAAAGGGGGAAGTGCTCAAGAAGACAAATGCAGAGAGAAAATGGAAGAAGGAAAGAAAGTGATGTGGTGGGAATCGAACCCGCGACCTCTGCGTCGGTACCCATCGCCTTGCCGTCAGTTTGGACTGAGGTAGACGTCTGTACACGACCACGCCGCCACTCCTAAAAAAGTGGCTTAATGGCCGGAGTCTTTCCCGAAGCCGAACAGAAGACCAGCAGCAGTCATAGCGCTAAGCACGAGACTCACACACGTCACAGGCTCCCCCCCCCCCCCNCCCCCCCCCCCCCTTTCAACCAAAGGCCGTTAAGCTTCATTTGGTAACTCAGCAAGACAAACACATAGACGTTCACACAACATTAAACATAGTGAACACGACAGGGTCGTTTCATTTAGTAGTGACATAGGTGTAGTCCAAGGTGGAAACGCAGCACTTAGTTACAGAAGTAAGGAGTGAGCAGACGCAAACAGATGCTCACACAAGGTAAGATAAAGGGGGAAGTGCTCAAGAAGACAAATGCAGAGAGAAAATGGAAGGAGGAAAGAAAGTGATGTGGTGGGAATCAAACATGAACATAGTCGAGCTATTAACATAGTCAAAACACCAAAAAGCTTAGTAAAAGGTGAAGATTTGGATTCCTTCTTCACTTACAGTCGTTTACACCTGAAAAGATTTTAAAAGGTTATCAAATCATATCCAGAATGTGTATTTCTGTGTATAACGCAATAGGCTGTATTAACAGAGTTCCACTGTAATTTATGCCTTGATATTTATGTGCATCAATTTAGGCCTCTTTATATCTAGCTTAATCTGTTCTTGATGCACTCGTGACGTTTGGAGATGGGAATGATGTTGCTGAAATGAAACCTGACACGCTTTATACCTGTGTAACCATAAAATAGAATGTTATCGAAATTTCAAAAGAAATGTACATTAACTATCCGATCGTCGAGAGGCAGAAAATTCTGTCCGGAAAATATCTGTGATTTTCTACCTGAATGTAAATTCAGTATTACCGCCCACTGTGCAACATCAAATCAACTGAAAATGGTTAGCCTATTGTGACAATCTGGACGTTCTGTGCACGTGAGCAAAGATGTGGTTTCCCAGAAACTGAAGCCATAAAAGGTCTAGGAACTTCACTTAACAAACGGACCTACACTTTAGTCAATTTAATAAGATAACACTATCTACTACCTACCTAATATAAAAGCTATCTCACAAACGAACAGGATAGATCTATACATTATTTCATCAAGCTATCAATCGTAATGAGCAACTTCGCCAGTATAATTATATCCCGTTGAAAGCATCGTGGAGCAGCGTGGCCTAATGGTTACGGCGTTGGACTCAAGATCTAAAGGTCCTGGGATCGATTCCCGACCACGGTCACGTTGTAAGTGCCTTGGGAAAGCATTTCATTCACATTTTCCTCAGTCCACCCGTCTGTAAAATGGGTACCTGGCTATAGGCAGTGGAAGATATTGTCAGAATGCTTGTGAACAGCGCCTATAAATGGCAGCGGCACTGTATGCTCCCAGGGAGTCAAGAAAGTCCTAGAGTGATCAGGCCTGCTGGGGTAATAATAGTGTGAAGTCACATGAGCGGGTATTAGCCTGGATATGAGACTTATAAACCGCATTATTATTATTATTATTATTATAAAATAGAAGAACGAACTAAAATGTGTAGAGTTGGTTCACTTTCTGTTAATAAGATAGGACTTTGTTCATTGGTTTCTGAGGTGTGCTCAGCTGCCTGTCCCAGCTGCTCACAATGATCTAACAGCAATGCATCAGACGAGGAAGTATAGAGAGCTTTGAGACCTGAAACAACTGAAAATTGTTTGGAAAGTATGGTAAACTATTTTTGGTATCTCACACAACAACTGGTCATCTGAGCCTATTTGATGACAACATATTAGGTGGTAGGCAGAAGGTCTTTGACACCTATTGTTTTTTCTTCTTTTGGCCCTATTAACATTTTGTGTTATTCTAAATATACCACTGTGATTTGGGGAAATATATTTCATCTCCTCTTTTCCCTCTTTTGGCATGCCCTGCTTCCAGTAATAAGAGCTCCAGGGGGGAAATTTTGATATCGTGGGAAACTGTGTCCAATTTACTTTATTTTACCAGGCACTATTTACCCCTGGGCTGGAACTGCCAGGTCAAGGATGTGCTCAGGAGGAAGAGGAGGGGTTTGGCGTTGACCAGTGAAAAATGTAGGCTCTGTTTACAAATAGCAAACAAGCTCAAAATTTCAATGGGCTTGCTAGGGGTTGGATAAGTCTTAAAATTTGGGCCATATTATGAGCTTCAATCTGGTATGGGCCTGGATGAAAGCTAAAACTTTGGGTTCAGAGGGCAGCTCAAAATAGCCTATAGAGGAAAAAAGGGTCCGATCCTATTACAGGTCTACATAATTTATCTTTTGTTATGCCTGCCAAAAGGGCATTACAGTAGTCTAAGCGAGATCGTACAAAGCTTGACATCAGTTTCTTAAGTTTGATAAAAATTTCTTTATATGTGCAATCAGCAATCTTTCTGATCTCAGCAAAACATGATCTCCTAATGTTATGCACTAGATATTCCGTTGACAGATTTCCATCCAGGATTACACCAAGATTTTTCATTTTTGAAAACTCCACCCATACTTTGCTGTCACATAAATCGACATATCACATTTCAACCTTTTTTATATTTGAATTTTTACCAAACATGACTTCAATTTTATAAATATTCATTTGAATTTTAATTCCTGTCATCCAGTTTCTTTATTTCAGTGACAAGAACACTAAAATCTGTCAGGAGATCAGTGACCTTAGTGTGCAATAACAGACTTGTACAGCTGCGTGTCATCAAAAGAATGGTTCCTGATCACCCAGGACTGTGACAAAGTATACATTGTGAATAGTACAGAGCCTACCACAGAATCATGTGGCACTCCAAAGTTTACATTTATAGTTGATGATACATGATTGCCAACAACAGCTCTTTGTGACCTGTTTGATAGAACCAAATTATCAATTATAACAGAATATTTGAGCAAAATGACCCACCAATTCACATGCGTTTTGTATTTTGCTATCTCTTTGTATTTCGTTTTTCTCCTGTCTCCCTTCACACTTTTGACCGCTGTCACGGGCACTTCGGCAGGTGTCAGACTGTCACTCATCAACATTAAACTTCCTCTCTCGCTCTCTCTTTAAAAAAATGTAAAGTCATTCCCAGCAGCGGCTTAAGGTAAAGATTACTATCCCATCAAAACTGTTTTCATCAGTTCTTGCAAATTTGCAATTTCTCGATCACTCACAGTAAGCTGTCATCTATGGCTCAAATGTGTGTGTGTGTGTGTGTGTGTGTGTGTGTGTGTGTGTGTGTGTGTGTGTTTGTGACAGCTACAATTTCTGGACAATCGCATGAATACACACTCACAAAATCCGGACCACCTACAATATCTGGACGTCCGGATTTTGTTCTGATGCCAGAAATGGGTTTCCCGCCCAAAAATATGCCTAAAATAGATTTTTCTTGGAAATCGAGTGTCATCCCAAAAACGTTGGATTTTTACTACGCCTTTTTACACGCGTCACACACAGAATTTGTGTGTTCACTCGGTCTTGTGGTCGTCATAATGGTAGATCCATCTAGATCTAGATGATCTAATAGCTGTTTGTGGTAGTGTTGAGGATGATGATCAATGTATGATGTTGCTGTGGCTGATGGCACTGATTGCGACTATTGTGTGAATGTGCATCACCAGTATTATGTTAATGTTTATTCATAAATTTTATCGTAGTCTCAATGACTTCTCTCTATATAATTATACGTCCGTCGGTCAGTCTCTGTGTTTGCTCACTATCAGTATGCAT
>JAWQUT010000335.1:40604-53643 GCA_033807755.1 Ellobium chinense
CCCTCCCCCATGACGGTTTTCTCATGTGGTCATGAGGGCTTATTTCTCAAGAAAAAAATTGACATTAGAGGACTGCTGATAAACCATATTTAGCAATTCTTCTTCGCCTTGATAGGGAAACATACGATAATCAATAATGTCTAATAACGAGCGGTTGTAACCAACCAACCAACTACTACTACAACAACAGCAACAACAACAACAACAACAACAACAACAACAACAACAACAAGGACTGACCTCAAACATGAACCCTAGGACAGCCAGGCCGTTGGGTTGAGTAGCTGCTGCGCCGATATTGGAGTAGATGGTGTTGTAATGCACGATGTGCAGCTGAGAAGGATGAAGAGGAGGATGTAAATGACAACAGAGGCCTTGTGGAGGTGATAATGTGGTAGTTGTGGTAGTAGAGGTGATGGTGGTGGTGATGAAGGTTGTGCTGGTGGTGAGGTGGTGGTGAAGTAGTGAGGTGGTGGTGTTGTAATGGTGGTGGTGTTGTAATGGTGGTGGTGTTGTAATGGTGGTGAGGTGGTGGTGTTGAAATGGTGGTGGTGGTGTTGAAAGTTGTGATGGTGGTGAGGTAATGGTGCAGTATGGTGTTGTAATGGTGTCGGTTGCGACGACGTAAACAGTGCTGGAAGTTGTGGTAGTCGTGGGAGGATAGTGGTGATGGTGTGATGGTGGTGGTGGTGATGATGTTAATGATGATGGTCTTAGTGGTGGGTGGTATGGCTGTAATGATAGTGGTGATGGTAATGGGGGGTAAAGGCTGTAAGGTCAAGAACATAAAAATCATGAAGCAATTGATAATCAAGGCTAATTATAAAGGCCTCATCAGCAAACATAGTAGTTCGTTTATATTCCTTGTTTAATTTCGAATAGTCATTGTCAGTTTAAAGGAAAAACCTATGTTCACCCATCTAAATGAGACTCTGATATTTTGTAATGTGACAAACAAATCCCCCCATGTGTAAGTAATGACGAGTTTCAATAACAATTAGCTGACTGACGACCTTTTTTTTTTTAAAGCTCTTCTAAAACTTCCGGAAATGGGTCAGCCATTGAGCTACAATGTCAAGGCCGTTGCGGGCTTTCCTAGGTGCAAGGTGGAGTGCACCTGTAAAGTTATCTCTATATTACGCTGACGCTAATGAGTTCTTACCTCCATGGGGTAAGCTTTGCCATTGATAAGATGTTCTGATCCTTTGTTGTTGTCTGAACCCCAGTGGAAGTGAAACTGAGCTGCCCTGTATGTCCCCTCCAGACCACCGCCAGAGATCTGAATGTTACCACCAATGATGTCACACTGGACTGTGGGCGAGATACAAAAGGAGGATGGTGACTTAAATAAGCGCAAGAATAGAAAAGGCAAGAAAGAGACATTGAAAGCGACAGATAGAGAGGGGGGGAGGTGTTGTGAGGGGATTGAGAGAGTGGAGGGGGTGGGGGGTNGGGGGGGGGGGGTAACAAAAGGAGGATGGTGACTTGCGAAAAAAAAAAAGGAAGAATAGAAATGGCGTCGAGGAGACCGTAAACCGTAAAAGATACAGAAATTGAAAGGNTGTTGTGATTGGACTGAGGGGAAGACACAAACAGAGGAGGATGGCCTGAAAAATGGGACGGAACTCTTCCACTAGATATTGACCTGACTTAGTCTAAACGTTGCTCGCTATACATACACTCATAAACTTTACTGAGCCAGAAGAATAGTTCTGCTTATGAAGTCATCATCTAGATTATAGCTGTGCATTGTAGTACCTTTTCGCCTCAGAACAAACACCCAGACCTACCAGTATGGCCGTTGTTCTTGATCTCCATGGTAACACCCTCCACGGTGTTATAGTTTACCAGAGTGAACGCTCCCAAAGCATCGTACTCGACTGTGGCTGGCTGAATGTCAATGGGTGATTGACGGCTGGTGGCGGTGTTCTGACAGGCGGGGTAGTCCTTATACCAATTATCGGCACCATGATCGCCCTCGTACGTCCATTGAGGCTTGGAGACTTTAACCTCTGAGGAAAGTATTAAAAGGTGAGGTTTTATCCATAGAAAGATACTCCATTATGCTGACCTCAGGTGGTATCGATACTTTCCGTGGCGGCCATTTTAGGTTTTAAAAACTGCACGTTTAACAGACACGGACTAATGATGAGGAGCATTTCAGTTTTGTAGGCCTACTTATGTATTATCAGTTGCATCACGTGACCAAGGGATTGCGCTCGCACGTTGGTCTGTGCCTGCTAGCTCTTTGTAGCGATTATTGTAAGAAGCATGATGACAACGGGTGATAATTAAGTCATTATTGTTGTTGTTGTTGTTGTTGTTGATGATGATGATGATGATGATATAGATAATGAAGAAAAAACTTACACAGGTTTGTCACGTTATCTATTGCTCATGTTTCATTCTTTTTCTTTTTGCTAGTGATTGCATTTTCCCCGGTATAAATGCATAGATGGTGTTTTATTTTTTCTTCCATATTTCGTCTCAACCTTTACCTCACATGTTACCCCCTAGTGATACGGTTGTTGAGACCAGTACTATAATAAAAGCATAATCACTCTATTATTGAACATTTCAAAATGTACAAGTGCAGACTCGTCAACAAGTGCTAGGCCGCGTTTTCTGACCGATGGAATTTGGCTCGGTCTGGCAGGACAACAGAAGTGCCAGACTGAATATCCGACAGAGTAGCATCTACAAATTACTGATATCAGACTGTCTGCTCTTTTGGTCTGACAGACAAAACCTGATTCGGTCCGGCAGGACACAGAAGCTTGCAGAACAAAATAATGTTGGACAAAACCTCAGCCTTTGTTGACATGTCTGAAAGATGTAGGGCGACCTCCAGCCTTACCAAAGTTGCGTCTGACTATTCGTGTGTTCAGACTCTGTACTGGCCTGAAGTTGTCTACCATGGGAAGAGCTGCTCCGGCGTTATTCGTCTCAGATGACATGAGTCTTCTGAACGCAGCCATCTATGGTGAGACAAAGAGAGAGGACGTTTAGAGGTTATAGGCCTGTATTGACACCTATTAGAAGGGCAAATCACTCACTGTGTACAAAACCAGCCAAATGAAAATTTGGGGACCAAATCAGAATTCGAGGTGACCATTTTCGAAAGACATTTGTGAAAAATTGTGGGCGTTGACCCCTACTTTTTCTTCCCGTTAAAAGATCGAGCAAAAGAAGTACTTTAACCTCCATGGAAGAAATTTCCCCAAATCACATTGGTATATGTAGAATAACACAAAATGTTAATAGGGCCAAAAGAAGAAAAAACAATAGGTGTCAAAGACCTGTAATTGTACTTTGATTATTCGGCCCTACTACTTAGGGATTATATTTCATCTCCCCTTTTTCCTCTTTTGGCATGCGCTGCTTCCAGTGATAAGAGCTCCAGGTTGCAAATTTTTATATTATGGGAAACTGTGTTCATTTTATATTATTTTGCCAGGCACAATTTAGCCGTGGGCTGGAACTGCCAGGTCAAGGGTGTGCTCAGGTGGAAGAAGAGGGATTTGTCGTTGACCAGTGAAAAAGGTAAGCTCTGTTTACAAATAGCAACCAAGCCCAAAATTTCAATGGGCTTGCTAGGGTCGGGTCAGTCTTAAAATTTGGGCCACATAATGAGCTTCAATCTGGTATGGGTCTGGGTGAAAGCTAAAACTTTGGGTTCAGAGGGGAGCTCAAAATGTTAATATAGCCCATAGAGGAAAAAAGGGTCCAATCCCATTACAGGTCTGTAACCTAGATTGGCTTGCCTACATTTTGAGAGCACATATTATTGTTGTCCTGTGTGTCTGGCTGATTGCTTGCTTGCCCATCTGCCTGCCTCTAGATCCCTCTATTTCATATTACTAATGGTTAAAATTAATTTCTTTTCGGACTTCTTCTTTGGTCTTTTATCAGAAACTATGCTACAGATTCCATCCCGAAGGTTTAAACCAATTAGTGGCATAATTATTCTGTTAGCATTGTCATTTTTGAAGTTTTCAAAGGGAAAGAATATGGAATGAAATTTGGGCATTAACGAATAATGATGTAGTTATCTCCCGTAGCATATTGTCTCCGCTGTCCCCTCTTTTTTTTATCGCGCCACATTATGAAAGGTAAACATTGAAATCATTCTTTCTTTTTTTTATTCAAACTATTTTCTGCATCTCAGCATCATCAATCTAATTTGCAAGGCAATGGACTGAGGAGTACAGAATTCTGTGCTTCGAAGAGAGTCTATACCCTATAAGGACAAACAGATTATTTTTCACAACAGTTCATCACAGAATGACAAAAAAAAACAACTACAAAAGCACTAATGGCTATTTCCTGCGAATAATTTATATTGTTAAAGCCAACTTTTGTGAAGAAACCTATGGATACGATTTACATCATGGATATTATTTCCAGATGTTGTAAGCATCGTGGTTTTTGGATAGTAGACGCACATTAACATAGAAGACAATTCCTCAGAGCTAAATGTCAAGTTGATTGGGACAATTATTTGTTCGAGATATCGTTGGCAGGAGATTCATTACAACAACAACAACAACAACAACAACAATGTAATAATAATTGCAACAACAATGTCGGGTTTTTATCGGGGGNGGGGGAGAAGGGGGGGGGTTACCTGCAGTTAAGCCCAATTTCGACTGAGCGAACCTCAGTAGCTTTTCCCTACCTGTGTCTCTGAGATCCTGATTGGGTCATTAAACACAGTCCAGATGACACTCTCGTAACAGCCGGGGGTGGTCAAGCTTCCACTGTAACGGAAGAAGTTCTCTCTGTTGGCGGGCAGGAGGGAGTTGAGAGTCATCGCCGGGATGACCACGTTAGTGTCTGCCAAGGGAAGTAGAAGGAGAAAGAAGGCCTAGTGTTAATAGTGGAAGTTTGAGAAATGGTATAGCCATTACATGCTTTATTGCAAACAGAAAGCGGAGAGGCGTAACCTACTCTGGGTCGCATGCTCTAGAAAATATATGAAGAGGTATGTACTGTAAACTACTAAATTGTACTTCACTAACTTTTGAACTTATTCCAATAAATGCGAGGATGTGTGTCTGGTACGAAGAGAGAGAATGGTAATGAATGATAGTATCATTCTTATCATAGGGATTTCGCTTTATGTTTTAACAAAAACAAGAGAGGCAACACCAGCAACACCAGGTGCATTGCAGCAGCAACAACAACAACAACAACAATAACAACAAAAATAACAATAGCCGCGGCAACAACAACAGCAGAGGCAGGAATTTGAGAAACAGCAATAGCAGCTAGAATAAAGTTATAAGAATGAGCTATCGTCATGACAGTCAATGTAAAGGCCTCTATTCGGGGAGACTACATTGGTCCACTGGAAACGGAATATGAAGTGAACAACCGTTGATATGAGAGAATGTGGCTGGTGTGATCGAGGAGCCTTCAACTTCTCAAAAAATAACCTATGGTGAGGAGTAGTGAGATACGGAGGGAGAGAGAAAGAGAGAGAGAAAGAGAAAGAGAGAGAGAGATGAAAAATGAAGAACAAAACAAAAGATGCCGGAGATGAGGCAGTAAAGTTGAAGAGCGGTCTAGGCTGTTGATACCCACCTGGATTCTGAATACCAGGGAGATTGTCAATGATGCTTGTGAATGCCAGATTATCTCCGTCAGAAATCTGCGACAGCAAGGGACAAAAACATCAACAGTGACAAGCAGTGTAATAATTATACTGAGCTGAATCACATTCCATTTACTGATAAGAAAGGCTTAATCAAGGTGTAGTAATAATATAGCTTACAGTACTAGACCCTCCGTCCATCTATGGTGGCAGTGACCGGGGTCCCAAGCCTAGTTTTTGATAAAGCCATAAATGTGCTGAAAAGGGATGTTAACATTTCACTCACTCACTCACTCACTCACTCACTCACTCACTCACTCACTCACTCACCCATTCTCGTATCTGATACTAACAAACAAACATACAAACTGGCTGGCTAACTAACTAACTAAATAACTAACTACTTAACTAACTAACTAACTAACTAACTAACTAACTAACTAACTAACTAACTAACTAACTGACTGACTGACTGACTGCCTGACTGACTAATTAATTAACTAACTAACTAACTAACTAACTAACTAACTAACTAACTAACAAACAAACTAACTAACTAACTAACTAACTAACTACTTAACTAACCAATTAACTAACTAACTAACTAACTAACTAACTAACTAACTAACTAACTAACTAACTAACTAACTAACTAACTGACTGACTGACTGACTGACTGACTGACTGACTAACGAACGAACGAACGGACGAACGAACGAACGAACAAACGAACGAAAATCTGTCTGACGTCAGGGACGTACCTCAAAGAAAAAGCCCAACACAGCCAGTCCCTCGGGTCGTGTTGCTGCAGCAGAGAGTGATCCCAGAGACTGCTTGTAGTGGACTATATGAAGCTGTACAGTTTAGGGAAAGGGGGGGGGGTGAGATAAACCAATATAAATGGACTTAAATTTGAAATCACAAACAAAGCACATTCTGTCATTATTTATAGCCTACTTCCGTTCGTCAAAGAGCATGCGTACAAACAGTATGATACCCGGAGTATGACACAACTTAGGGAACTCAGTGGAGCCTCGATATTGAGTACTCATTTAATGACTATATGTTGTTATTGTATGAATTTGCTTGCATGGATTCAATATTATTATATCATTTCATTATTTAGGTAGACCTCGATATTAAGTATTCCTCAGTAATAGGTATAATTTTTCTATGCGTCGAGGGCATAATTATCCTTAACTTTCTACTGATTGCGTTGCACTGCACTCAATTACGAAGAAATGTAAATATTTTTTTGTTATCTCCCTTACAATAGACCGATATGAAACATGAAAAAATAATCTGGTGTTTTTAACGGAAAAAAATAATAGAATGAAAATCACAGCCTTGTTTATTCATTCCCGAAACTGTGATAGAACATTGACAGCTGATAGTGTATCGGATGGAGAAACAAGCCTTGTATAATATGCTTATGATCGTATTTTCATCATTCAGTATTTCATTGCCCTTTTCATAAACTTCCGTTTGACAGCATACACCCTTCATCATTTATGCCGTTCTCCTCCTTGTTATCATCACCATATTCATCATTATCACCACCACCATCGTCGCCATTTTCAACACCGATATCAGCAGCTCAGCAACACACGCGTAGCCGCAACTATGAAAGCAGCAGCCGCAACACAATCAACGCTGAAGTCATTTGAGAGCTTGTGCATTGGACGATGGCATTTCTTACCATCGTAACAACTACATTAAATCTGCACATTAAATGTTGCTAAGGAGGCAGTCAGCATCGATGCATGAATGTAATTCTTACGATGGTGAGAGATCCAGTTGTGAATGCACCTGCTCTCAATTGTTGCAATAGATTACCTGTCTATGTTGAAAGTGTTGTTTCAACTACTGCCTCTCCTGTTATTTGAGAGTTTGCGCATTAACGATGAGAGTGATGATCAATATTCAGAGTTCTTACGATGGAAAGAGATCCCACCGTTAATACGCAAGTTCTCAGTTGCTGTTCTTACTGCCTTATTGCTGGTATAACAGTAAAGGCACTAACCTCCATAGGGTAAGCCCTGCCATTGAGTGTATGCTCTGATCCTCTCAGACTGGTGGATCCCCAGTGGAAATGGAACTGAGCTGCCTTGAAGGTGGTGGGTAAACCGCCGCCAGAAATGGTGATTTCGCCTTGGGTGAAGTCCACTTGGACTGTGAAGGGGGAATCAGATAAGGATCTTCATTAAATCGGGAAAAAAAAAGATAGGGAGAAAGAGAAAGAACGAAGCAAATGAGAGAATTGCTGGGGAGGCAAGAGAGATATCTGGTAAATGGTGGGTAAACCGCCAAATGAAATGGTAACTTGGTTCAGTTGGTATCCCCTCTGGCTGTAAAAGGGGAGTAAGTAGTGATCATCATTATACGAAATTTTAAAAGAGATATAACAGGGAGAAACAAAGAAGGAGGGCGAGAAAGAGAGAAAGAGAGAGGGAGAATTTAAGAAGTTTAGGACAGGCAAGGAAAATGTGTGGTAAGTGGTTGGCAAACTCATTGCCTGAGATAGTGACATGGCCTTGAGTCAGGATGTCAGGATGTAGAAATCTGTAGAAAGACCTGTGATCTAGTTGAGGCATCCAATTAAAAAGTTTCAGGTACAATGAGAGCCTTAGAAATATGAAAGACAACAGTACAAAGTGCCGAGCAGGTCTTCCTATGTGTAAAGCTCATTAAAAACAGCAGTACAAAGTATCCAGCAAGTCTTACTAGTGTGTCCGTTGTTTCTCATCCTCAGGGCGATACCAGACGTAGTATCGTAACCGGTGTAAGAGAAGGATGGAATGCTTGTGTCCAGCTGGGAGGTGGTCGCGGGAATATTGATCGGTGACTGGCTCTTGGCACCGCACTTTGAGTAGTATTCGGACCAGCGGTCGGCTGAGGCTGAAATTGTGCATTATTTGAATGTGAATCAACTATCGGCAGTGCGGTCTCATAGAAGACTATAGACTATTTTGCTGATTTACCTATTACAGGATGATAACTGAGAGCTTGCACATGAAAGATGGGATTTTTTATCATCATAATAAATTATTTTGCATGTTGAACATAACTAAGGATGATTTCAACACCAGTTCACTAATATAATTTTTAAAGATTAATGCGCACCCTCTCAATTAAATAATCTATTGTATACTAAGCTTATTATCGTCTGTATTTCGGCAATAATATATCTAAAATGATGAACGGCTAATTCTGTGACCCTGAAAAATTTAAGCTCCTAAAGTTTTCATTTTCATTTTCCACTTATTTTGGCGCAGAAAATGCAAATTGCTTATAAATACAATATACACAATTTTCAGAGACTCGAATGACGAATATACCAGTTTCGTAACCTTCTTTGTCAGTGTCTGTATGGCATCAACTTAACAATGTGAGCGAGAAGCAACAATATCAAATCACAGATCATAAACAACAAACAGGGGCTTCTATAATACAACTATCAGTTCTTGTGACGTCTACAACTGAGAACGTGCGCATCAACGATGGCATCTCTTAGCACGAGCTTTGCAAGTTGGGCGCTACCAACGATCCGTTCAGCGCCAGTGCACTAAATAAATATAATTCTGACGATTTCAAGATATCTAATCGTTAATGCGTAAACTCTCAAACGATAAAACGTCACATTAGTGAAAGAGAATTGAAGAGGAACGAATAAAACTTATGCCAGCTTACCATGTCCTTCAGTATAGCCCCAGCGAATAGCTGCAAGGAAATTGAAATTAAAACGGTGATTAGCCTAAACAGATTTCAATCATGGTTATAACTTGAACACAAGGATGGATGGATGGATGGATGGATGGATGGATGGAAGGCGTAATAATCTCTTTTCGTGATATCTAAATAAGTTGATTCATAAGTGAGAAACCAAAACAGCACGGTGTGAGTTTACAGTCACAGTTTTTAGCTCTGAAGTACACTCATTGTTGTAATGGTGCAAGCTAGGACCATAAAAATCTGCTTGAATACTTCGGAGCGCCGTATCGCATACATAAAATCTACAGTGTTTCGACATATAACACTGTAAATGTACCTATGGACAGTTATCTATAGAAGGTATAACTTTAAAAACTATGAGAAACACAAACAGATGCTAGCAGACAGACAGACAGACAGACAGACAGACAGACAGACAGACAGACAGATAGGAAGGCAGACAGACAGACAGGCAGGCAGGCAGACAGACAGACAGACAGACAGGCAGACAGACAGACAGACAGACAATAAAACTCACAAGGGGGGAAGTTCGATTTGACCACCCGCGTGTTGAGTGGTTGTACCGGTCTGTAGTTGTCCACGAGGGGAGCTTGTGCCGAGTCCAGCAGTTCTCTGAAGGCGTCCAACTGTGAACAGCAACAGAACGTATTTTGTTTAGCATGCCTATAGTGGATAATACAAAGATCTCGATGGTACTGTATATCAGGGGTGCCTGCGCAAAGACGATATAGCTATATGAATTATATAAGAGAGATACATTGAAATGAGATGGTGACTTGATTCAGTTCCTATCCACTTTGGCTGTGTAAGGGAAGTAAGTAGTTGATACTACGTAATCTCCATACTGTGATCGAATGGTTACGGAATGGTCAATGTATTGGACTCTAGATCTGAAGGTCGTGGGTTCGATTCCCTGGTCGTATTGTAAGTGCCGGGAAAAGCATTTTCTTCAGGTCACTCGTCTGTAAAATGTGTACCTGGCTAAAGGCAGTGAAAGATTTGTGTCAGAATTTTAGGAATCACCACCTGCAAATGACAACGGCACTGTATTTATTCGCTCCTAGTGGTGTTGACACAGTTCTTGAGTGATCTGGCCTGCAGGAATAATAGTAGCGAGAAGTCTTATAAGTTGCTTCGATCTGGGTCCGAGGCGGATAAAACTGCATTATGTTTGTATGACTTTATCGCTTTATTGGCCAGAGCAAATCTACTTATGGAAGACAGTAGAAAACCTCTATGGCAATATTAAGTGGTCGTAAGTTCGATTTTAGTCTGGATGATGTTTTAATTGCTTTGGAAAAGGTGCCATTAAGTTTCCTCAAACTGGACATCTGTAAAATGAAGACCTGGCTATAGGCATTGAAATTCAGATGCAGTTTGTTGCCATGGATACCAAGAAATGGGTCACAAAGAAACACAGATGGTACCTGTGCCTCGGAGATTTTGATTGGCTCTTGGAAAACAGTCCACGTGACCGACTCTTGACAGGAGGGCGTGGTCAAGCTTCCAGAGTAGCGGTAGAAGTTCTTGAAGGTGTCCGGGAGGAGGGAGTTGACGGCCATTGGAGTAAGCTGAGTCAGTTGATCTATTCGGAAGATTTTCGAACAGAGAAAAAGGGATCATTCTCCGGAGGAAAAAGCACAAAACAAAAAGCAGCTTTTTTTCATGAACAACTTTCTACACCATTCCCTTCCATCCCCTCGTCTTTTTTGTTTTGTTTTTTTTAACCTCAAACNTATATCTCCTCTTCACTTCTATAATCTAACTCATTATATGTCAAACAACTCAAGAGACAAAGGGACAAACCTTGTTGCCTGGTGGAAGCCAGTGCTGAGACAATAGACTCATAGTGTATGTTGTCTGCGTTGGATACCTGGTTAAGACATAATAGGGAAACGATTACATACCAATAATACAGAGTTTAATGGACTGCAAATATATGTACTCGTCATCACCACCATCATCATCATCATCATCATCATCATCATCATTACATCATTACCACCACCATCATCATCATCATCAACCTCTTTATCATTTTCCAAAATATAAAACACTCTCAGTGGCATGAAAAATTTAATAAAATCAACCTCTTTATCATCATCATCCAATTTTCATAGCTGTTGCCACTAAGAACCTGTTGCATTAGAACCTGATCCACCCATTAACCCATTGGTACTATTAAATAGAACTTTGTCCATCCATCCATCCATCCATCCATCCATCCATCCATCCATCCATCCATCCATCCATCCATCCATCCATCCATCCATCCATCCATCCATCCATCCATCCACCCAACCAACCATCCATCCATTCCATCCATCCATCCATCCATCCATCCATCCATCCATCCATCCATCACCTACTTCAAACATAAATCCCAGCACAGCGAGTCCGTCAGCCTCAGTGATGGCCTGTCCAATATCACTGTACTTGGTGTTGAAGTGAACAATGTGAAGCTGTGAAGAGGAAATATTAGAAAACTGATAATCCATAGCAACAAGCATACTATAGTAAAGCTATGAGGTTGAGTACATGAGTGGTGCTGGTGTGGAGCAGAGTGGCCGACTGATTGCAGCATTAGATTCAAGATCTAAAGGTTGTGGGTTCGGTTCCCGATCGCGGTCGTGTTGTATGTGCCTTGCTGGGAAAGTATTTCATCTACAGTTTCTTCAGTCCATCTGTATGTAAAATGGGTACCTGGCTAAAGGCAGTGAAAGGTATTGTTAGATTGCTCGTGATCAGAGCCACCAAATGGTAGCGGCACTGTATGCTCTCCAGGGAGTTTATATGATTTTTATTGAAAAAAGGGTCTCTTACTTTCCAGGATTGACACCCTAATTATCACGGAGGCGTTAGCTGAATTAAGCACAAAAAATGGGAGACTACTCCGCATTTTAAAAAAGCGATATTTAATTTATTGGTTATTTCCCCTTGACCATCTCACGGCCTTGTCCCAGTAGCCATAATAAATTCGTTTCACGATGCTTTGTAATGGTAATTTTCACTCTCCTTCATTCTACAGTGTATAATTTATACACATTCAAAGAAGACTACATATCTAAAGACGTAGCCAGCTTTTTCAATGAGGCAGTTCTTTCAGTAGGATAGAGGAACTCATGAGTATAAAATACAACGGGCAACTGCAATGGCCATGAAAATTTCCAGAGACCAAAATGCAAATTATAGCCCCCTAACTCATCTATATTAATAAAACGCTTCGGCCAAATTTGTGTCACAGATTTCTTGAGAACTACGTAACGTAAAAACATGCGGAAAAATACACAAAAAGTAACTATACACATCAGTCCTCTTTATTTTTTTTTAAAAAAAGAATGTGTATAGCAACGAAATACAATCTCCGATAGATCTTTTCAATCCGCATGATTCGCCAATCGTCCAACTTTTTCACGAAGTCTAATGCATTCGTCTATGATGCCTTTCGGTGCGCTAGGTATTTTTTCGCCGCTGGTGCGTTGCCTGCCTGCCCATTTGTAAAATGGGGCGTTAGTCTTGTTATTAATAATATGTCTTGCAGAGGGTCAACATGGACCTTAACTCGCTTCTTGGCTATTTCCAGTTAACGACTAGAGAGCTCCACCCCATTTTGCTTTGAAGCCAGGTGCTCACTAAATATTATATCTAAGTTAGTGGATATTGAGAGTTCAATGTCTCTGTATAACATATTATACTGTTTTGTGTGTGTGT
>JAWQUT010000335.1:62861-75893 GCA_033807755.1 Ellobium chinense
GGGGGGGAGGGGGGAGGAGGTGAGGAGGGGATTTAAAAGTTATGCTGAAGATCAAAGATTTAATTACAAGATGTAGCTTACCTATTCATGACACACTATTTGCCCGACAGAAGATATGATATGAAGGTTTTATGAGTGTACTATCACTGGGTGAGCACGTTGCTGAGACAATATTGTTCTAATTTGAGATATATTTAGTTGAAGTGGCAAGGGGTCACACAGACCTGACCAATGGCAAACATTCTGAGAGAATCATAATTAGAGAACAAATTTATATTAAAATATGTAAGTCATATTATTTTCACACAAAAAGATAACATTTTCATATAAAATTAATGTTTTCTTGAACAGAAATGATTCTACTTTCGATTTCTGCAATCAACACAAAATTCCGTAGCAAAAGACCTAGATCACCTCTTGAGCTTGATATATCAGTTCCTTACCTAACGAAATAAGCCTTAATTTGACTAATTGCAAGACTTGCATTCTACTTTTATAATACTAAATATATATTTAGCAAAAATTTTGACATCTAACTGAGATACATCCTTTTAAGATTCCTACCAACCAGGATTAAGAGCTTGCGTCTCGCCAATGAACATGTCTCCCCCACCCTTCCCCAAATGTATATCTCGCCCAAATATACTCCTCTCAATCCTCCTACCAATCACGGCCCATTCGACTGACCCCAATCCTACTTTTCCCATCTCCTGCCTTCCTTCCTTCCTTCCTTCATTCCTTCCTTCCTTCCTTCCTTCCTTCCTTCCTTCCTTTACTTCATCTCTTTAGTAGCCTTCTGACTGCCCTTCCTCTGCGAATCCTCTTCTCTCCCAGTTTCATTCCTTATTCACGTCAAGGACACCCGTTGCTTGACAGTTGGTCACCGCAGTTTGCAAGTGTTCTATGTCCATGTTGGCAAAATCCTGGGCCTCTTCTAAGAGGATAGTGTCTGGGTCAAGATTAGGGCAAAGAAAACACCCGTTGGAAGGTATATATATAGATCCTATTTCTTTGCCAAACTTTCTCCTAATCCTAACATTGTACTCTACCTAAACCCAAACAATACAGTTCGGTAAAGCCACGAGATTTTGCCAAAAAGGGGAATAAATTAATTGTAAATATTGAAGTGATGAAGTGGTGATAAGATCCAGAGTAACTCTGCCAGGGTGACAATAACAACAACAACAACAACAACAACAACAACAACAACAACAACAACAACAACAACAACAGCAGCAGCAGCAACAACAACAACAACAACAATTACAATAACAACAACACAAAAAATAACAACAATGACAATGACAATAATAATAACAACAATAATTATATAACAATAACAACAACAACAGTAAAAATAACACCAACAGGAACAATAACAACAATAACAGTTATTCATTCAGTTTAGGGATGGNCTCTCTCTCTCTCTCTCTCTCTCTCTCTCTCTTTGTTTTACCCAGTGGGAAGTAGCATATTTTTAAAGGAGAGGACAGCAAGGCAGTGATGCCCTTCCTCCCCTAGATGGAGAATTTCAGGAGATCCGCCACTGAGGCTGAGGACATCACACTGCAGGTGATGGAGAACTTTGTTGTCGACGCTAAATTCCTGATGGTGATGATGATGGTGTAAACAGTCGTGGGTGGGGAGCTGCTAGACTGTTTCTTGTTGTCGATACTGTTTGTTTCTGTTGTTGTTGTTGTTGTTGCAGTTTTTGTTGTTGTTGTTGTTGTTGTTAGTGGTGGTGATGGTGGTGTAATTGCCGTTGTTGTTGTTGTTGTTGTAGTTGTTGTTGTTGCAGTTGTTGTTGTTGTTAGTGGTGGTGATAGTGGTGTAATTGCCGTTGTTGTTGTTGTTGTTGTAGTTGTTGTTGTTGTTGCAGTTGTTGTTGTTGTTGTTGTTAGTGGTGGTGATAGTGGTGTAATTGCCGTTGTTGTTGTTATTGTTGTTGTTGTTGTTGTTGTTGTTTGCTGTCGTCGAGACCATTATCGTTGCTGTTGCTCTGATCTTATTGCTTTAATTTTATTGAAATCGTCTCTGTAGTCCTGATAACTGTTGTTGTGTTTAGTGATTGTTGTTGTTGAAGATGTTTATTGTGTGTTAAATCTAGATTACAGACGTTGCTACAGTGATAACAAATCCAAATATCAGTTCCTCACATTTCGAATGACTCCTTTAAAAGACGCATTTTAAGCAGCTGTCAGGTCATGATCATTCACCCAGCATATCACTAATATATTTCAGTATTATTGTAGAGTTATTTCCCTGTCTTGGAAGAGAAATGAAAGGAAATTATGTTTTAATTTCGAAACTAGCTTCAGAGACCGCACTCATCCCGAGAGAGCGTAAAGAACAGAGTGTTATGAAATCGTCGTAATCTGGTGGTTTAAGAATGCTGTGATAAAACCATAACATCTCTGATTCATATTAGACCTTCCAACGCGCCATTTTAAAAGAATGGTATTAGCTTTAACTTCCGTATTGCTTTCCAAATTTTCGTCCAAATTTAGTTTCACTGGAGGGAAGAGCGAAACGACAAAAAAAAAAAAAAAAAAAACCTCATNAAAAAAAAAAAATGAGAACAAGACAGACAAGACAACCCTGAAGACAAGACAGCCCTCGGGGTCTTCGGTACGAGGCTATAGTTCTCTACTGAGACATCGTCTTTCATCGCCAACACAATTCTTCCATTCTGTTTGCAGACTAAAACTAGTTTACCCGAGAATCCAATAGTCTAATCCAATGGCCACACAGATTACCACGCAGTCTTTGCGAATAAAAGCTACCTTGTCAAGTCTGATGAAATTTTATTTCTAGTTTGGTGTTGTTGTTTTTTTATTTTTATCCTTTTTGAGACAGTTCAATGTTCGCTCACAGACGGCGCAGAAAGTGAGTACCTTACAGACAATATCACGAGATTCCAAATAACGGTAATATTTTATTTGCATAATCCACTCAAATCAGTTCTTGTTTATTTCGCATTAACCCTATTCTCCAACCAGAAGACGGAAAAGGTCAATGGTAGAATATTATTCTGCCACTTGTATTTGATATTAAAGACGCCGTGCTTTGAAAAGTTCTGTGGTACAAGTACTTTGAGTCTTATTTGTATCTTTAGATTCTTCCATTTTCTCCGTGGAAGTCCCCAGACTATCTGGTATTGTGTCATTCACCTTCCCTCCCAGATCTTCATATCGCTCATTCCTTTTCTCTTTGCCTCTTGCTCATTCTGTCTTTCCCTTTTATTTCCTGTCGTTCTGACAATCTGATTAAATTTCGGAGAACGTCAAAATAGATCCTCAAAGGGGAAACTAGGTTGGAAAATTTGTTTCCTAGAATTTGTCCATGTCTGCGTCTACGTGTGACTGGATCATCTCTGTGACAGCAGTGTGCTGTACATTGTTAACTTCTTGATGCGATTAAAAATAAAAAAAAAACTTATGATGCTTGCCAGATGTTGCACAGTAAGTTTACATATAAGATAAGATAAGATAAGATAAGATAAGATACGATAAGATAAGATAAGATAAGATGTAACTCTCACTGTGGCTTCACGGTAGCAGAGAGGATGTGAAGCAAGAAATTAGGAAAGTGAAGGTTTGCGAGTTCAAATCCTTCCCAAGGAGGAAAAAAATTAATCTAAAGACACTTGGGAGTCATGAACCAAGTGTGGTCCAGCCCCTTTAGAATATCAGGAAGCCAAAACAGTAGTTAGACGGGCGTAACTTCCTCTGATGATCTTCTGTTGTTTCGCTCTCCGAGTAAGAGAGTTTCTTATCTATTCCATATCATGCATGAGATCGGCAGCAGAGATGGATGACGNTGTGGCTTCACGGTAGCAGAGAGGATGTGAAGCAAGAAATTAGGAAAGTGAAGGTTTGCGGGTTCAAATCCTTCCCAAGGCGGAAAAAAAAATATAAATATAAGGACACTTGGGAGTCATGACCCAAGTGTGGTCCAGCCCCTTTAGAGTGTCTGGAAGCCAAAACAAATTTCAGACGGGCATACCTTCCTATGACGATCTTCTGTTGTTTCTCTCTCCGAGTAAGAGAGTTTCTTATCTATTCCATATCATGCATGAGACCGGCGGCAGAGGTGGATGAGGGAGGTGGGGCGAGGGAGGCGAGAGGGGATGGGAAAAAGATGCTCACACAAACCCCAAAAATGAGGTGAAAGAACTCAAAAGACTAATGGGCAGAGGAGATATAATATGTAGAAGGTAAGAATATGAATACGGTGAATCAGTATACTGAATACTGAATACCTATCAGAGTCAGTATCAGAATACTGTGAATACCTTTGAATCAGTAACCAGTTTCTACTTCACACCAGGAAGAATGGCTGGAAACATGGTTTCATTATCACCTAGTATTTCCGCACCTGCCAAACATTCCCCAGGTCACTCTGCAATGCCAGTCTGGTCTACCTAACTCGCAAACAAACACACACCATCTGACCTAAGAGCGGGGATAATAGGGATTATTTCCCCTTGATTGCTCTGAGAGTTCTCTACCCTTGACCTCCGGAAAGGCCATTTTCTTTTATAATAATACTAAGTGTCACAAATAACTCGCCACGGTTTCTTACAGTGTTTTGCCCAATCACGTGATTTCCCCCTTAAATTTCAAAATCGGGCCCCTTAAAAATTCATTGAAATCCATTCTGTGTAAATTGATCAAATAATCATGCAGCATCATGGAATACTTTGAATATGTGAGCTATATAATTTAAAGTAATTATTGCATACATAATATTACATTGCGTATTGATTTCTCCCTTCTCTCTTGCATTCCGAAATGTGCAGTACTAGAGAAAAACTAAACTACTTCTAAAAATTAACAAGTCCACCTCCCCAATGTATGACAAACGGGGAATAACTCCCCCAACTAGTACGACCTGGAGAGAAGCACTGGTTCCACACCTCAAATCTGGCAGGAGTTTTCTTTAAGAAATAACACAGTCAGTATGAAAACTCACAAAACTTTTCTCAGTGGATGTTGTGAGGGTTCCCAAATCTACGACCGGAAAATTTGTATAGGACAAATTTAACAGAACATTGAGCGTCCACTTCCATATTCTGTGAAAACAAAAAATGCCAGAGTTAAGAGTTTTGAACTGAGGACCAAGTGGAGAGTTATATTTGACGGGGCAAGTACATTTTATTTCATGTTGTTCTTTGCTGTTAGTACTCTGAACGGCAGCCAAGACCATAATAAGCTTTTGGAGCAGGTTAGGCGCAAAAAAAAAAAAGAAGAAACTATGCCAATGTCTCGGTCAATGCGACGGGCCTGTAAGTACGGGCTCTTTTGAGCTTCCCCAGCCATGTGTTATTAACATTCATGTGCGTAAGGCCCAAGCTGGGAAGATGAAAGGCCAGTAGTAACTGCTAGGCCTACTATTAAGTCTTAAGGGCAAGTTGGTCCCATGTTGTTGTTTTTTTTTGCAGGCTGTTACTCGAAAGAGAATTATACAATGTAACCCATGGTAAGGCCTGACCTCTGAGCGAGGCTGTACTTGTTTTTATAACTAGACAAAAAGGTCCATGCTGACTTATAAGGTTGTATTCGATAAATTAGTCATTTTGGGCAAAGGCACGACGTCGCTGGAGTTCATATTTTGTGAGTTCAATAACTATGACGTTCATTTAAAAAAAAAAAAATTTTAATACAGACTATGTGGTTATTTCGTGGTGAAAGCAAACAGTTGTTTGCTCTGAATTTCAGTTTTCTTCAAAGTTCATGCCATTTTTTTAAACTCCATGCTGTTCTATACGTCAACATGAAGAGGAGGTGTTGCACTCGAGTAGGAAGGCATTTTTGTAAACAAGGCGATATCTGTCTGTCTGTCTGTCTGTCTGTCTGTCTGTCTTTGCTACTAGCATACTCTCAGTGCTTCTGTGGCCTCTCAGATCAACCTCCGAATATGCAAGGACTGGATCGATCTCTCTCTCTCTTTCTCCCTCTTTCTCTCTCTCTCTCTCTCTCTCTCTCTCTCTCTCTCTCTCTCTCTCTCTCTCTTCGCCTCCTTGTCTCTCCACCCTTGCCCTTTCTCCTTCCATCTAACTACATATAACCAAGCACTTAAGTAACGCAGAAATGGGTGAACCCCACCCAAAAGGGAGGGCACTCTGAACCGTTTGGTGCCTTAAATGTACCACACCAGTACCACACCAATGACCCCCAAGCCGCCAAAACGTGTCAATGCCAAGGCCCTTATGTAGTGACCAATAGAATAAACTTGGCTTTTCAGCACCACTGGTCATCGCCATTGCTCTTTCAACTGCATATAATTACTGTGTTGTGTGCATTGTAATAGCCTGGCCAAATCCCCACCACTAACAATGTCTAAATGGTTGGTGGAGAGTGGCGTCCCAACAGGGGTCTTGGATTAAAGGAAGACTGGAATGTGCAGACTTCAGAACAAAAAAAAAAACTATTTTGAAGGAAAAATAATCGCGGTTTTTTTTTTGTGAGGGCTTACCTTACTTTTAGCGGCAATGTCTTTTATGGGCATTGAAAGTCTTCTTGATGTGTTGATGTACACTATCGTCCCGTCTCGATGGTCATTAGGGTTAGGGGTAAGGTTAGGAGCTTATAATAATGCGGTATATAAGTCCTGTATCCACGCTAACGTCCGCTTATGCGACTTCACACTGTTATTACCCCAGCAGGCCTGATCACTTTAGAACTTTCTCGGGTCCATGGGAACTTCCGTCTACGTCATCATGGCTAAAGGTAAAGTTTCTTTTCCTGAACTAGGAGATTCCTAGTTTCACAATCCTCTTCTTCCCCAACTCCCCCACCTCAAAAAAAACCCCAAAAAACCTACTAAGGTCATCATGTAAACTGTCGCATCTTACTTACTAAGCTCTTACGAGTGCGTGCCAGTTCACATCTCAAAGTCGCCAAGTTAGCCCTCGTATTCTTCGAACTCAGTGACAAAAGGAGTCTATGTCACGCACCTGAGAGTTCGCAAAGTACAGATACCTATACCATTTATTGGTATTTGATGACTTAAGGCCAGGAATAGCATACCGTTACATATCTCGGGGCGGACACGACGTGGTAGTTTGACCAATGACCAGTGATATAAATGGCGTGGAAATGTGTGCTCAGTGTAGTGGAACCTAGACCACAGTTTTATCTTTTTATCTTTATTGCATGGACGCTACGATTACTGGCAGTTACACCTCCAGTCAACCGTTCAAGGTCGTGAACAGACTTTCGAGCACTGATTCTCTGATCAAATCACGATCACTGACAATTTGGTTCATTGTCAGTGTCAGGGCAAGCTTAGTACGAAGGGTTAACATTAGAAGAAATATGTGGAATCCACAATATAACTAAACATAGTAAGAATGGTTCACAGAAGAGAGAATCTGTGGCGTTCACAATATAACCAAATCAAGATATAATTTACACCAGTATCTAGAAACTCGGCAATGTGCTCCAAACTGGAGAGTGCGGATGGGTGATCAAGTTAGCAAATTTTTTAATCTTTGTAGAAGGCGTGTGGCAAAATCGTCGGTGCTAACGTATAATATCGTATTTCCAAAATAGGTCAGATTGCAAGTTTCTGTTTCATTTTGTTCACATTTTGTTTCTGTTTATGGTCGCTTCTGATGACGATATCAGAATTCATGCAGGGGCATGGTTATTTAAGGACGTGACAATTTCACAAGAAATTAGAATTCTTATGCTGAAAGAAAAAAAATATAAAAAATTTGGACACGATGCCGTTTATTTCCGACCTTTGTTCATGTCACCACGGTATACTTCACCCGAGCAAAAAAAAAACCAAAACAATTTAGTTTCATGGCAAGTAATGCGTCATGTTCAGTGTTGCCAGGTTGGCCTCTATGGTGCCAAAGATGGATTGGCGCTTTTCAACATATTTTTCACGCGATGGCTCTTTGGCTACTTCTGGCCTATTTTCCTAAAGTTGAATTTTCATCTAATTTTTATGCATTTTATCATCATTTCTGAGTGACAAGAGCATGTGTTTTTCCCTGAAAATTAAGTCAAGTGAATTTCGATTGCATGCTGCGAGACTGACTTGAGGCATCGTTTTATTTTTGTCATTTTTGCTTGCAGAATATGGCTCTGATTTATTTTTTCTTGGCGCCTTTTTAAAATTTCTGGTTTGACTCCTTCACAAAATCTGACCTGACGGCACTGGTCTTGTTCCATGGAATGGTCCTTTGACGCCTTTCTGATTTGCTCATTTTACCAACATTGGGCTTTGGACCCCTTATCAGGGCATCTCTATGAAGTAATGCCTACGTTGGCAAGCCAGGAAAGCGGAAAGCTCTCTGCCCCCGTGCTTAGCCCTAATTATCACAGCAGTGGCAAGAAGGGTAATTTCGGTGGAGATTTTTCTCAAAAAAAAAAAAACGGTTACAAAATAGGTTCAGCGTTGCTCGGTACCAGGGTCAAAAGAAAGCCAAAACGCGCAAAAATTCAAGGGGAACGGGGTCGGGACGACATTTTTTTTTTTAAAAAAGGGTCTGGACGACATTTTGGATGGGTCAAAGGGTCATTATGCTTGCTGATTGTGGAGATTTAGATCTGGTAATTCTAAGGGGTGCTGGAGAAATTGCAATCTCAGCTATCTAGCAAAGAAAGTAATCGCATTCTATCTTTTGTCTACATATTATATTGTTGTCATTTTCACTGCCTGATTACCCAGCTTGCCACGAGAGGCTGTGGGTGCGGGGTGGTGCCGTGCCGGTTCCGTCACTGATTGTGTTAATTATACAAACTACGGACTGTATTTTGCAGGCCGTTCTGTTTTCATTGCCTAGTGAGCGCTGGCTTCGGCGTCNAGATCTGGTAATTCTAAGGGGTGCTGGAGAATTTGCAATCTCAGCGATCTAGCAAAGAAAGTAATCGCATTCTATCTTTTGTCTACATATGTTGTTGTCATTGTCACTGCCTGATTACCCAGCTTGCCACGAGAGGCTGTGGGTGCGGGGTGGTGCCGTGCCGGTTCCGTCACTGATTGTGTTAGTTATACAAACTACGGACTGTATTTTGCAGGCCGTTCTGTTTTCATTGCCTAGTGAGCGCTGGCTTCGGCGTCAGTGTCAGTTCCGGGTTCTCTCGGACATAGCAGTGAAAGTTTCTTGTGTTTGTGATTGAGATGGCAACTGACTTTTCATATGCTGCTGACAGTGACAGTTTTCTTTCTTTCTATCTTTCTTTTCTTTCTTTCTGTCTTTCTTTCTTTCTTTCTTTTTTTCTTTCTTTCTTTCTTCCTTTCTTTCTTTCTTTCTTTCTTTCTTTCTTTCTCCAAGTATATAAGCAGATTCCAGCCAGTGAAAAATTAAAGATACCAAAATATCCTCATCACCATTCTCCACACTCTCTCTCTCTCTCTCTCTCTCTCTCTCTCTCTCTCTCTCTCTCTCTCTCTCTCTCTCTCTCTCTNTGGAATGGAAGAACTTGTTTTCCCCCCCCCCCTTCTCTCTCTCTCTCTCTCTTTTTTTTTGTATCTCTCCTCTATCTATCTTACTTCCAATCTCTATATGCCTATTTGTGATAATGTGTCCTTAAATCCATGTCACTTATCCCCCAGCCTTGGCGACAGTGATTATGTTTCCCTGCCCCCTCTCGACCTCATCTCTAATGTACCTGCAAGCTTTCTCTCTGAATCCCTGGGCCGCGACAGCTCATTAAACCCAGATGTTGGGCGTCAAAATTTAAGGTGGGTCTAAAGCCTATAATACCAAACCAGATCAGATATAAACACGTTCAGGACACGGACTAGCCCTGCCAGTTTGTCCTTTTCACTGGCTAATTAAAGGTTCCGTGATCTCTGAACACGTAGGAATGTCCACGTCTATATTAATAAAACGCTCCAGCCAAATTTGTGTCACAGATTTCTTGAAAACTACGTAACGTAAAAACATGCGGTTTTCACCTAAATTCGTAGAAAAATACACAAAAGGTAACTATACACGTCAGTCCTATTTATTTTTTTTACACTTTTTAAAAAAAAAAGAATGTGTATAGCAACGAAATACAATCTCCGATAGATCTTTTCAATCCGCCCGATTCGCCAATCGTCCAACTTTTTCACGGAGTCTATTGCATTCGTCTATGATGCCTTTCGGTGCGCTAGGTATTCTTTCGCCGCTGGTGCGTTGCCTGCCTGTCCATTTGTAAAATTAATGGGGTGTTTGTCTTGTTCTCTATAAAATAATATGCATCAACTCATGCAGGAGATAGAGTACGTACAAAAAGCTGTATGTTTTTATTTTATTTTTTATGATTAATGCCACGGTCGATAAGTTCATGTACAGCCAATGTAAGTGCTGAAATATGTTTTGTGTAGGTATGTCTGCCTGTCTGTTTGCTTGTAGTCGGCCCGTCCATCTGTTTGCATGTCTGCCCGTGTGTTTGATTGACTGATTCTCTGTCTACATGCCTTTGCGTCTATTTTTCTATTTGTCAGTCATTTATCTGTCTGTCTATCTAGCTATCATTCTATTCTTTAGTCTGTAAGTTGCAGATTACAGATTTCGGGTAACCAAATTTTAAAAAAAAATGAATTAAAAGTCAAATAATTCCCACAGTTTGGAAGAAACTAGGCTAGGATTAAGTTTGGGTAATTATTCAGAGATAAAATTATGTTTATTTTATAGTGTAAGCATGCCTCATTAACTTTTGTCAAAGCTATTTGAAAAACATAAAGTTACTCATACAAAACTATCCTGCCGAGGCATGCATAGTTATGAAACACTTAGCATGATATTGTTTGACATGTTTTTACAAATTATTTAACTTGACATAACCACATCACCTAAATTAATTTGTTTTCTGAAATTTTAATGCTCATATCTCAAGGCATCGCACTAGCTTGTAATCTCCACTCAGCTTAATCGCAATTCTCATAATAGAAAACTTCGCTTAATTGAAAAAAAAAAAATCAGATAACAGAGAACCATACTTCAACATGAAAGGTTATTTGGGGTGAGTGGGGTTCCCGGCTACAACATAAAACAATCACCGAACCAAAAAACGAAAAAGACAAAAAAGTTTAATAACTGCTGAATTAGGGCATTTGGTCGCCCGCTAAATCCGCGCACACGAGTCACATTTCGTGAATAATCCGACCCGACCGAAATCGGATGCTCCTGAAGAGAAAGTTGCATGTACTGGGAAGCTATCACATTTACCCATCGGTGACCTACATCTTTACTAGTACAACGACCAGGTCGGATGGACATCTTAGGAAGCTTTGCATGCAGTGGCGGCACCGCTAAGCCATACCCTGCTTTTCCCGGCCCCTATCTGCTATCCCCAACCCCCCTTAGACTGCAACGAAATGACAAAAAATTAACAAAATAGAAAGCTTTATGATTTTTAGCTGGCTATGTACGGTGATATTTATATTCCTTTAAAGCAGTTACCCTTTTTCGGAAATTCCCAAATACCCCAAAACAATTCCTCACTATACAGAGCATCAGAATGCGATTTTTTTTTTGTTTTTTTGCACATAAAGAATGAACAGAATCCTGTATACTCCCTAGTAAAGCAAAAAAAAAAAAAAGATGTTNCCTAGTAGTGCAAAAAAAAAAAAAAGATGTTTAAGCATTAATTCTCAGTCAAAGCAGGAAAACAGTCCTCATGCCAGACAGAGGTAAATTTGTTATGCAACAGGCTACAAGGAGTCGAAATAGTATCTGTTTTATGAACTACAGAGGAGATTATAAATATTGACAGAAAGAATGGATCTCTTTCTCTCTTCATGTATATGAAAGTTTATAAAAAGGCAAAGGAATTTGCATCTCTTTGCATAACTGTGGACTCGTGACTATGGCAAGTGAATCATGATTGCCCCTTTCCCCTCCCACCCCTCCCATGGAAATGGCCATATACGCCACTGCACTTGATGTTACCTAAGGGACATCTTGCACGTGTGGTTGAATGTGACTGTGATCACACCTTAATTAAAATTACCCACAAAGCTGGGATGGTCAGGACAAAGACATTCAGGGTCACAAGTTGATCGATACATCGAGAGAGAGAGAGAGAGAGAGAGAGAGAGAGAGACAGAGACAGAGACAGAGACAGAGACAGAGACAGAGAGAGACAGAGAGAGACAGAGAGAGACAGAGAGAAAGAGAAAATCAAAGACGAAATGAGAATTCCCCAAACATTGAAATCTAAAATCTCATCCAAAAATCATTGGTAAGAAAAAACAAAAGCCAAAAACAACAAACACTTCACTTCCCTTTTCCCACTAGACTCAGATATAAATGAGTACCTGGAACTAAAGCTGGGGGAACCAGGGCGCTGCACTGCTCGCGACTAGCAATGACTTTGTACTGTATTTCATTTGTAATATTATGTATTTACGTGAATGAACTGTATTGCTATGTGTGTTTGTATTATGAATGTGATGTACAATACCATATGGCACTGTAAAACAATAAAAGTCGTATTATTATTATATTATTATTATATGCGTTCCCTGGTGCCGAGATATTAAATATCAGTCAAATAACCATGTGGAAATTTAAAATGATGTGTTTATCTTTGAAAATGTTTTATGTTATGTCTGCAAATTTGTATCACATTATGTATTATATTGATGCAATTGTTTTATATATTTGAAATGGTTGAATAAAAAAAAAATAATTTAAAATGATATTAAAATGAAAAAGTAAATCGCATTCTGACACCATTCGCGTTTTCTGCAAGTTTCCTTGAATTTATCAAATAGTTTCCTTGAATTTATCAAAAAGTTTCCTTGAATTTATCAGAAAGTTTCCTTGAATTTATCAAAAAGTTTCCTTGAATTTATCAAAAAGTTTCCTTGAATTTATCAAAGACAGCCAGCACCAAATTCTTGATAAGCCTGAGAGACAAGGTGTGATAAACAAATGGAGCCTGGTAAGTTTGGGATACTGTAAACAGTTCGTAGTCTTGAGGCGCTCTGGGCTTAATGCTTTGTACAAGAATGTGTGTGTGTGTGTGTGTGTGTGTGTGTGTGTGTGTGTGTGTGTGTGTGTGTGTGTGTGTGTGTGTG
>JAWQUT010000335.1:76010-88816 GCA_033807755.1 Ellobium chinense
AGCATGTAGAAGTCCAGAGGAGGAAATCAGTATTAAAGTAATTAGTGCCTCGTGCGTTTCCCATGGAGACACGCCTACTTCACCATCTTAGTGACTAATGACACACTAGGTACTGGTTACCAGGGACTAGCGATAAGTTCTGGGTTGTATCTCTCAAACCAGTAGACTGCCAAGCCACAGAATCTGATATTCATTATTTGGGACCGGGATGGGTGGGTTGAGGATCGGTGTGGGTGGCTGGGTGGAGGTTGTGAGAAAGAAATGAAAAGAAAAGAAAAACGCATGCGAGCTTGTAGATGATGTGGAAAGTGGTGTCTAAAAGACACGGAAAGGAACGGACCTAACTAAATCAATTAGCAAATGGACCACCCAGGTCTAATTACAATTTAGATAAGTACCAATGACTAATGGGTTATCATCCACCAGCAAGTAGCGATAGTATAAACATAATTATATAGGAGTCTACCAACATGTAAGCCCTTCCACTCCAAATTACCAAGTCTTCTTATAATGACAATCTCTGGTGCTGCTCCTGAACTATCACATCTCAGAGGTTTCAAATTAGTCTGTTGAATGTCTTCCTAACGAAGCCTGAAAGTTTGGTTTCCTCACTGTTTCTTACTGTCTTCTTACTGTTTTCTCACTAATTCTCATTGATTTCTTACAGTTTCTTAATATTTTTTGCGCTGTTTCTTACTGTTTTCTTTTGTCTCTAACTTTTTCTTATTTTAATCTTACGATTATCTCATAGGTTCGTACTATTTTCTTACTGTTTCTTACTGTTTTCTTACTGTTTCTTACTGTTTTCTTACTGTTTCTTACTGATTCTTACTGTTTTCTTACTGTTTCTTACTGTTTTCTCACTGTTTTCTTTTTGTTACTGTTGTTTATCAAGGAGAGGAATGAGGTGGAGAAGGGAGAGGAGTAAGAGAAGAGAAGAGCAGTTCCCGTTCTTCTATTGGTGTCTTCCGCCTTTCCAGCGGAACTCTACCGATAAAGATAAAGAATGAGAAGGAAGGAAGGAAGGAAGGAAGAAAGAAAGGTGGGAGGGAGGGAGGGTGGGAGGAAAGAAAGAAAGAAAGAAAGAAAGAAAGAAAGAAAGAAAGAAANACACACACACACACACACATGGCACAAAATATGCGCTAGATCGACACAGTCTATGTTATGTACCTGCCAGAATAATGGAAAATCTTCACAGCACGATAATAAAATGCCTCAGGTTTATGATTTTCGTACAGATATATCTATTCAAACAATCATGTTTACAGATTAAGACATCTATGGGTTAATATAAATCCGCGTATCTCTTCTGGCCTTAGTGGTTTTCATAAAGCGAATTTCGTGTAAAATGTGCAGGCATTACAAATGGCGTTGCTGGCTGATGTGATGGTATACAAATTGTATTGCTGAAATAGCCCGGAAATTGCAGGGTATGCAACTCACTGAGATACCGAGAAAAGAGCGCTAGAGGGCATAGGATTTGGGAGACAGATACCAGGTGTGTGCAGCGGCGGCGCTCGACTAGGTGAAAGGAGGGGTTATGAAGAAATGCAAACAGAGATGGTTGATGGCAAATAGGCCCTGGATGTGAAATAACGAATACAGAGCGCATCCCTTGTGTTATCTATAGAGAGATTTCTAAAAACCGACGTTGGTTTAGCCTCTGTAACGATAGAGCCGGATTTATATGCACTACTAGTATCTACGGGTGATGCGGGTGACGGTTTCAATCGTCACTACCTGCCCACCCAAGAGAAGCTCACGTCGGTCAAATTCGTCTGGTTTTGAAGTGATCAGACGTCACCAGGCCCAGTAAGATAATCAACTGATACAGGCATGGCGTAGCATAATCTAAAAATAGAAGTGTCATTAGAGAAGAACTGAAATGAGTACTGGGCGGTGTCAGTCAAAAACAGAAATCAAAGGTGGACCCCGCAGGGCGCAGGATGGCTCGGTCATAATGGCAAGAATCTTCAAAGAACAAAGTGCGGTAATGACGGCGTTCTTTCCGGATACGCCCAATCCATTTATACCTCCCTCATGCTATACCTGATCTGTTTAATTGCAGACACACCCTAAGGAAGATCTCCTTCTCTCTCACTCTCTCTCTCTCTCTCTATCTCTCTCCATCTCTCTCTCTCTCTCTCTGTCTGTCACACACACACACACACACACACACACACACACACACTCATAGACACACTCACTCACTCACTCACTCACTCACTCACTCACTCACTCACTCACTCACTCACTCACTCACTCCCTCCCTCCCTCCCTCTCTTTCCAAGGATGACTGATGTTAAATTCATTTTGTCATGAGCACACCTTTGGCACACACATTCTCTCTCTCTTCCCCTCCAGATGCTGTAATTGTTTGGGTTAACACCTGCAGTATCCCAAAGCGATTCGGTATAACGTTGTTGCGTCACCCGTGGAAGGATGCAAGGAAGCAGCAGTTCAACTTTACTCTGTGTAGAGATTAAAGAAAACCGAAGCTATTTAACAATTTACATGGAATTGTCATTAAAAAGATAAGAGAAACTTTGCCAGTCTTTTTTTTTTTTTCATACCTGTGTGGAAGTCCTCCAGCAAATCCTCGCAATCGTCATTAATTTGGTGGTCAGCGGAATGGTTGGGTGTTAAGCAGGGATTTATTCATGCTTAGATGACTTTCTGATAGCCACAGCATGAACCCATTCACCAAAATAGCCACCTATCTTTGTCCCCCGTTGCAAAGGACATCACTACTAATCGTCTCACACAGCCATAGCTCTAAGCAAAATGTGCGATGTCCTTTGCTTAAGTGGAATTTCGACTTATCCGACACCTAGGGCACATAAGACTTGACTTATGCACACCCAGATAGTAGACGAAGGGTCAAAGTGCACCAGTGTCAAATATTTTACGAAATACAATACACCCATATCTTGTGCCGTAGCACAGAGGACCAACTGGCAGTCTGGTGAGAACCAGCCTACTTCCGCCGAGACTATAAAACATGAATCGGAAGATTGTTTCCGAAATCAAAAGACTCTTGCATAGTTCGTATGATAATTTTAGCATGCGCTTTGTTTGGTGTCTTTTGAGCAACCAAGCAAGCATGCAAGCAAGCAAGCAAGCAAGCAGCCAAACGACTGACCGCCCGAACACCTGACTGACCGACCGTCCGTCCGATCGACCAAACTAACAAAAACGGCGAACAAGAATAAAAACCAAACTTTTGGTGACAGATCCGTAACCTTTCAGGTACATTCCGAAATACTTAGACAACTCAGTGATGTGCACGTGATCAAAAGCAACTGAAAGACAAGAAGCCCTGATTGGAGAGAAGGTTTTCACTCTGAGTCGATCTTACATGGCTTAAGTGTAAGTGTGATATACGCATGTTGAGGGTGTGAAGTCAAGTGTCGTAACTTGTTAAGCTTGTTATCGAGGAAATACGATAGTTTAATGTGCCAGCGTGTGAACACGTGAATGCTGCATCAAGGGCATGAGGGCAACTGCATCGTGTCAGGACAAAGAGGTCTAGTCCCAATTAGGTACTTGAACATCATATGGGATCATGTGCAGTGACGAGGTCAGAATACATTGTTGGAGGTGGAAAGACGGACATCCTATTACTACCACTAATGTGTCTGGACCCCCCGGGCGTTGATGTGAGGAGGAGGAGGGGTAGAGGAGGCGGGGTCATCGTCAAGGTGCAGTGAGGTTAGATTCGAATCAGCCCGTATATCCTGTACTGGCCAGTTCAGACCAGTTAATGACACTTGATTAAACAATTTACATAGATTATAGGATTCGGTAAATATCGTTCAAGTTCACGCCGTATGACGTATGCCAAAAACTTAAAACGCATAAAAGAGTATTGTCTCTCATTCTGTTGTCCGTGTACAACAAACTATGGACGAAGTCGTATTTCACACTTATATATATAATAAATCTTGATTTCATTGACAATTTTAAAAATGGCCTAAATCTGACTTGGCCAGTCTGTTGCACAGTGACAATAGCATCCTCCCTCAAGGCTGAGAACATTTTTGTTTAGCCTAATCTTTCTTTGATACAGTAAAACCTCGATATAAGGCATGCCCTAGGTGCATGGAAAAAGTGTACTTACAATTGAGGTATACTAAATATCGAGGTCATCCCGAGTAATGAAATGAAAGAACAGTGATGAATCTATATGCATATGAAATTCGTTCATAATAACAAGGTATTCTTACTAAATGAGTACGTAATATTGAGGTTCAACTGTATATAGGCTTACTTCTCAAGTGTTTAATAGGTGACATTGTGACAAATAGATGACGTTACTAAGAATACATAATACATGTAATATGAGTTTTGTGGAGAAAGATTATAACTGCAAAATAACACAATACCTTTTTATGATATAACGCAATGCAGTGTGAAATAACACATTTTCCCACATTTCTGTTTTGTAGACCTACGTGAAAGTCACAGGTAAATCCCAACACTTCAAAAGATTTTTTTGCGTGTCTCAGACCTAGGCGGTTGTATGTGGAAGGTGCTTTCAATATCAGAAGCAAAATGTATTTCAGAGACAGAGCTGATACAATGTCATCATTAAACGGCAATAATAGTACCAAATCTGCATAATAGCAATATAAAAATTGAATATGAGATGTTTACTTAAACTGCGCATACTGTGCGAGAGCCAGCCGCGTTTGGAACAAGCGTGCAAATTAAATCTCTGGTTACTAAATCTTTCTTGCCTAATACAAGCAACAATGCAGCCGCAGAACGTAAACAGTAATCAAAATGGAAATCATTTGCGTCAAGGAAAAGTAACCCATGACTTCTGAGTAATTCTAATTCTAATAAACATATTGTTATTGTTATTGTTATTGTTATTGTTATTGGCGGAAAAGATCCTTGGTGAGAGATCGTGGAGATTTCCGAGGTCCGACAAAAACCGGTTTTGTCTAGCAAAGATTTTAACAATACTGTCATTATTAGTATCAGTTTCATCTGATTGTGAGACAAACGTACGTGTAATTATGCCCAAAGCTATGACCTTTAGACAGAAAAAAATGTGTCAAGGTGACCGAAAGATTGCGTGAAAATTATGTCAAGGTCATGGTTTTGACCTTGGAGCCGTCTTTCGTTTCGGATCAACATTTCTGCTCCATTTCAAAATGGTGTAAGATGTCTTGGATAGGTTAAGCATCTCATGATATAAACAGTGGAGGCTGTTTTTTGGATGTTGGGAGTTACTGCCCTTTGCAGTTTTTTTTTCTTTTTGCTCTTGTTTATAGCGCTCGTTACAAGTATGTGCTCACTCTTTGTAAATATACAGAAAGTGGGTGGCTGGCTTTGAGGGCGTGCCTAGAAATGCTGGTTGTGGAAGTGAAGGGGGGAGTGGGGGGAGGGGGGGAGGAGAAAGTGGTAGAGGCGCTGGTTGTAGCAATGGTGGTGATAAGGATGGATTTATGGTCTGCGGGGACACTGAGCACAAGAACAGTGCAGGCCGTTGTCAAAGTTTGAAATGTTGCCATATATTCTTCCAAATCATTCTCTCTATTTTTTCTCTTTCTCTCTCTCTCTCTCTCACTCTCTCTCTCTCTCTCTCTCTCTTTCTCTCTCTCTCTCTCTCTTTCTCTCTGTCTCTCATATTTCTCCCCTCTGTTTTTCTGCATAGGAAATTTTCGCGTCTTCCCGTCGCAGGGGCTCCTTACAAGTAAGCCACATCCCGTCGGGCTCTTTCCTAAATCCACATGTGATGGAGAGGGTTACTGTTTGAGTGTGAGTGAGTGAGTGAGTGAGTGAGTGAGTGAGTGAGTGAGTGAGTGAGTGAGTGAGTGAGTGAGTGAGTGAGCGAGTGTTAGTAGGCAAGCCAGAGAGCGTGTGGTGGTGTTGCAGGTGCCTGTGATGGTAACCATACCATTGTGGTGGGTGTGGTGGGTGTGGTGGTTGTGGTGGCATTGTTATAAATGAGTGACTTAAGAAGTTGATGTGCGGGGGAGGGAAAACAACCCACAAGTTGTGATTCATGTTTGAACTACGAATACTTTTCTCGCTCCCCACCACTTGATCACTGACTAGAAAAAACTCACAGACTACAAAAACCCTAAATTATCAAACCCATACAATGAAACCGATAATTATGAATTATACTGACAGCTCATAATTTGTAATTAACCTCAATAAAACAAACATTGCTCAGCCTGTGTACTCTTTAACCGGAGCAGATGGTGCTGATAGGTCGTCCTGATCGTGGAAGACAAGACGGATTTTCGCACATAGATCTAGATCAACTGGAATTGATTAGATCAGCGAGTTGCTTACGTGACTTCAAGCAGGCACTGTTGAACCTGATGCCCTTGGTGGATGAAATGTACAATAGCATCTCGGTATAAAGTGTGCCCTTAGCGCTTGGAACAAGTGGGATATACTTATTATTTAGGTATACTTAATATCTATTTTCATTTTATAAATGAAATGATGGAATAAGTCTAATGAATCCATACACGTGAAATTAATACTTGATAACAAAGTACTTAATGGCAAACATGTATACTAGAAGCTCTTGCCCTTGGTGTATGGAAATAATGAGGTATACTTATTGTTCGGGTACACTTAATAGTAACTTACAGGTCATTAATGAAATGATGGAATAATAATAATAATGTTTCCGTGCATGTGAAATTAATAGGCCTGCTTATTAATGAGCTATGCTCATTAAATGAATACCTAATATCGACTTCCATTGTATTATATAAAGTGATAAGTCGAACTTCGTGTACTCAGTTGGTAGACGGATCAAGTTAGTGTGTGCGCACTGTGTCTTTTCTTTTACCGTTTTGTATGTGATGTCTCAAGCTGGCCAATTCAAATTGATATGTGCGCTGGAGGCGTTCTTTGTCTTGTTGAACCTGTATTTAGCCGGACGGCGACCATTGTTCGTTCCTCAGAAAAGCGAGCATCTCAAACAGGTGGTGGCATGACATAGGTGAATGTTTTGTCAAGACATAGTCAAAGACAGGCATTTTGCAAACTTGGCTATTTTAGTGCTTTCAAGTACCTCCAGCAAAGATCACGAACAAATGAAATTAAAACTTCATTGGTTCGAAAACAGCACCAAAGCTTGAGACTGGAATTCTTTTCTTGCGTTTACCAAAGTCAGTGTTTTTCATTTTCTGAAAAACTCACCCAAACAAGATAAGTGAGATTGATATGTTACATAAATACTTCCTTTATTTTTTCTGGTTAATAAGTTACAGTTTCTTGGTCCCAGGCTTTGGCATCCCGCTTAATGACAGATCATAAGTTACATTATGTATTCAAAGTAGGAAGAGGTTCCTTTTAAGTGTATGGTTGATTGCAAAACCACCGAATAACCCTTATGTGGCTTCAGATTCGGTAAATGACGCTTGCATTACACGGTATTCTATCTTATGTTTAACACTACTTGAGACGGGAGAATGGCTGGTCGCGGCCGTGTTAGACAGATGGCCGCCATATGGAGGTCAAATCTGTGACGGAACTGAGCGGTCCTTTCTGAAACTAGGTCGCCATGGCAGGTGGTCCCAATATACAAGTGGTCAATAGACCAGGTTCGACTGTCATGCAATGTCTATGACGTAAGGGTTATATCTTTTGTTATTATAGAGAGCGAAACCCTATCTTCGTTACAAAAGAGACGCATTAGGTTTGGAAGACAGAGAGAGAGGGAGAGAGAGAGAGAGCGAGAGAGAGCGAGAGAGAGAGAGAGACAGATAGACAGATAGACAGACACTCACACACACATATACACACAGAGGGCGAGAGAGAAAGGGGGAAAGAGTCATACAGAGAGAAACAGACACACATACACAGACACACACACAGACACACACAGACACACACACAGGCATGCAGACAGACACACAGACAGATACACAGTCACGGAGAAGGAGGAGAAAGAGAGAAAGAAGAAGATGTCGTCAAAGTGAAACAGACAATAACTATGACTGAGACAGCCCTTAGTGACCGGAAATGGAAGTTGATGGAAAGGGGTCGACAACCCGCACTGGTTACTAAGGGGGAGAAAAATCTTGTCTGAGTATTCACATCACGTCAAGGACATTTCCCCTCGAGGAGCGAAACCAAATGAGTTCGAGTGAACTTCTTGCAGTGGCGTAACTAACTAGTACTTAGTCTGGGGATGGTGCACGTCACTGCGTGTTGAGGATGGGACACTCTTGCGGGGACGACACTTTGGAATATCATCCTCTAGGCACTGATTTGTTTGAAAGCGGGCATGAAGGCACATAATAACCTTTTTTTAAAATTTCGTTAGCGGGCCAAGTCACACAATAACTTCCTCAACTTCCTGGAAAGCACACTGTGCCACTGCTATTATAGTGGTGATCCCTAGCATTCTGCTAATATCTTTCCCTGCCTATAGCTACGTTTCCATTTTACAGAAGGATGGCTTAAGAAAAAATGAATGAAATGCTTTCCCAAGGCACCAAGAACATGACTATCGTGAGAACCGAACTCACGACCTTTTGCCTTGGATCTGGGGCACTTACCACTCGGTCACTCTGCTCTACATAATTGTTACTGAGAAAAGGGGTGTGAACCCTGAGGTTCAATCAAGGCTACTGTGAATATCAACAAATGTTACTGACAAGGGAATGGATTAATGGCAGGTACAAACACAAACAAAACAAAACAAAACAAAACAAAACAAAAAATCAGCCTCCTAGATTCCACATAATTTCTAATTTGGCCAATTAACAAATGGTTGTCTGGGACACTTATCAGAGGTCGTTGGTACTTTAGTTGAACATCTGTCGTTAGTTCAGATGGTGAAGGATAGGTCACACATCTGTAAATACCAGGGTCGTAGTCGTAACCACCTCCGTCCGCCCCCCACCCCTTTTTTGGAAGACCATCGCTTGGGGAGTTAAAGTCTGTCTTTTCTTCTCGTTCTCTTTTTCTTCTCTTTTCTTTTTTTTTCTGTTCTTCTTCCTTTCTATTCTTTCTTTTCCCTTCTCTTTTTCCTATTTTTCTTCTTCCTCCACCATCAAGACCCCACATATTTAAGCTAGTTAGAGGTTGCGGGGGGTGCTAGTGACGGCCCTTGTGAACACCATGATAAACTATTTTGCAATTTTCTCTGATAAGTAGAATGATTCAGGGTTTTGGGTTCTGTGACTCACAGTGATAAATGTATCCATGCCTGGTGCAGGACACTCACTTAGATAAAAAGTTCACCGCTTTTCTATAACTTATCATTCTGATTGCAGTCGCTCTCAAATACAACAATTTACGCTTAATAAATAACAACAAATATACAACATAATAAAATAATACAATAAAACAAATAATATACAAAATTTTATTTTTTTTAATGCAGCATTTTCTGTAAGTTCAATGGATGCTTATATTATTATACTAAAAATAGTCTTTGCNTCTTTTCTTTTCTATTCTTTTCTTTTCTTTCCTTTCCTTTCCTTTTTTTCTTTTCTTTTCTTTTCTTTCCTTTCCTTTCCTTTTTTTTCTTTTCTTTCCTTTCCTTTTTTCTTCTCTTTTCTTTTCTTATTTTTTTCTTTTCTTCTTCCTTTCTATTCTTTTTTCTTCCCTTCTCATCTTCCTATTTTTCATCTTCCTCCACCATCAAGACCCCACATATTTAAGCTAGTTAGAGGTTGCGGGGGGTGCTAGTGACGGCCCTTGTGAACACCATGATAAACTATTTTGCAATTTTCTCTGATAAGTAGAATGATTCAGGGTTTTGGGTTCTGTGACTCACAGTGATAAATGTGTCCATGCCTGGTGCAGGACACTCACTTAGATAAAAAGTTCACCGCTTTTCTATAACTTATCATTCTGATTGCAGTCGCTCTCAAATACAACAATTTACGCTTAATAAATAACAACAAATATACAACATAATAAAATAATACAATAAAACAAATAATATACAAAATTTTATTTTTTTTAATGCAGCATTTTCTGTAAGTTCAATGGATGCTTATATTATTATACTAAAAATAGTCTTTGCTATCTCAGAAGGTTTTGGAAGTGGCTGAGGAGAAATTTGAAAGGTTGCGCATTAACAATGGGATCTATACCACAGTAAACTTACATTCGGGCATCGGTGCTGAAAGCACCACTAGTAGCATTCAACATGAAGTATTACTGAATTTTTTACGATGGTAAGAGATCCCATCTTTGACGCGCAAGCTCTCATATAAATGAATTCGCTGTAAGATGCGCCTGGTTCACAACTGTTTGACGTTTAAACTGTGAGTTAGTAGCCTTGTGTGTGCGCAGGACCAGCGGTCAATTGTTGTTTATTTACTGAAAGCTCACACAATGTGTCATGGACAGCAATGGATGACAAAGGTCACCCCGAGGCTACTGGACAAGTTTAGTGTCAACGACCACAGCACTGCAGTGTCATTTACAGGAGCTTTTGCAAACGCAGGGACCAATTTTGATTCATTGTATTTGGAGGAGGGAGATGAGGGACTAAGAACAGACTGGCTCAAGTGCCATTTGACAAATTTTGAAGATAATAATATAGTAAACTATATAGACTGTTAGCTGCACATGTGATTGTTTTAAGAATCATCTCAGGCATTTCAGCTTATTGTATCAGCTCTCTATATCGCCGACTTTAATTTAAACGGAGGAGGAACGTAGAACGCGATTCTGTTTAATATTATGAACTCTATTGTGTGAAAGTGTGATCTTATATTCCCTCATCTTTACATCCTTTTCCTCTCCACCCACCCTCCCAACCCCAACCCGTATCCCATTTTTAAATTAGACAGACAGACAGACAGGCAGGCAGGCAGGCAGGCAGGCAGGCAGGCAGGCAGGCAGGCAGGCAGGCAGGCAGGCGGGAAGACAGACAGACGGGGTAGCACTTTGTGCATTTATCCACAGAGTAAGATCAAGTTATAGACATGACCAGTAGGAACCGAATTTTCATTGATTTCCCACGGCGATTAACCAGCTAAGAAGAATTGTGATCTTCTCACAGGTTATCTTTATGCTGCCAAGTTCAGTTTTTTAAAAAAATTTACAGCTTACGCATTGACGATGGGATCTCATATGACCGTGAGAATTACACTTGCAGTGGCTCTGCATGTTGATCGCCACTAAGGGTACATTCAGCTCCACTCTTACGGCGGTGAGAGACCCCATCATTAGGGGAAGGTTGGGATACATGGGACAAGAAATTGGATTTTTTATTCAAATTGATTTTTCTAACAATCTATTATAGACGTGTACAAACTTTTGATGTGTGCAAAAAGGGAGTCCATCAAGACTACTTTTGATATACTGGCGTCAGCCAAAGCCTTAGGGTTTTTCTATACTGCGACTGTTTTGATCATCACCAAAAGGTGGGATGGATGGGACAGGTGAGGGATGGATGGGACAAACCAAAAGGATACATGGGACAAGTAATAAAATTTGTCAATATCTAAAAAGCAGCTGACAAGACATGTACATAACAGACACAACTTTTAATTAGGATCTTAATGGAATGCACACAAGGCCAAGCACGTATATTAGTCATAAAAAAACACCCGACGCGATTGTCCATTGACTACCTTTTGAACTGCTTCTAACATAAGTTCATGCGATAACTGCCCTCTTTCTATCTTTCGCTGGTAGTATTGGGGCATAATCTGGAGAAAATATGAGACAATGTTGGTGAAGAAGTTCCACACTGGCCACAAATATGAGAAACAACGAAGATATGTGTATTTTTCTTGTTGGGATACATGGGACACTGTGTTGGGATATATGTGACACCTGTCCCATGCATCCCAACAGCAAGACTTTTTTTGTCCCATCTATCCCAACCCCTACCGGATGACACTCAACAAGGGACTCTGGGTTCTACGATTTAAACATGATAGAAATGAAAACATGACATGAATGTTGAAATGATAACAATAACGGACAATTATGTCTATTGATATTTCTCTGGAACTGGAAGCCACCAGATGACGAAATCAGCACATCAAAAAAGCAAAGAAAACGATGTCAAATTTTCCCATCGGCACAGCTCGAACCGAAAGCGAAAGTGGAGGCTGGGAATGAAATGGCGGGTTGTTTGGTCACGTGGGCTGTAGGTTCATGCAAGTATGGCACACCTATGTCTCATTGTTTCTGAGATTTTGCAACTGTCCCATGTATCCCGCGTCCCATGTATCCCAACCTTCCCCTACTGCACAAGCTCTCAGATATATCTCTTAAACTCGGTGCCACCTTGATATTTGTCAAATGTAATGTAAGGATGACCTAGTCTACGTTACGCACTCAGGTAAGTACAGAAGAAACAAAATAATATCTTCACGTTATAAGTAATGTTATGGTGAGATGCCAAAGGTTTACATTATGATAGACACACACACAGTGCACTAAGGTGTTCATATGTTACGCTTTTTACATAAACGGACAGAACACTTTGACCCACTTTTTTTGTTCATTCCAAAGACAAATTAGACATACCCGCTCTACTTTTTCTTCTGCTTAAATCATTCGGACTTGTCAGAAAGATTAGGTGAGAAAATTTGTAATGTGAATTATACTCCTCAAATAAAATAAACAGATAAACTGTTTACAGTAGTGTTGCCGCTCATTTTCAAGTTCCATGATTGGAGAGGTAGTTAAGCTCACACATATGTCAGTATTAGTTTGCGTTTGAGCGCTGGATTGTAAAGAAAGATTTTAGATAGAACTCTCATCTGTGCAATAAACAGAGGTAAATAACCATCCCCCCCAAAAACACACACACACACACACACACACACACACACACACACACA
>JAWQUT010000335.1:99993-122037 GCA_033807755.1 Ellobium chinense
GGGGGGGGGGGAAGAAAGGGAGTTTGTTTTTTTTTTTTGGTTCTTGATTTGACACCCCAATACTGATTTACCTTGAAAGATAAGAATTTGATGCTTGTATGGCTGAAAACCAGATAGTGGCGATTGAAAGGATGGTCAATGGTACATTTAGCGCGTAGGGAAATGTAAGAGGTTGTGGGGGNGGGGGGGGGGGGGGGAGAATCACTCTCGCTGTAGAGTGAAAATATCGCCAGAATGGCAACATTGAGTCAGACAGATGTTGATTCTCGGCCCGATTACATCAACATGTGATGGGCAAGTAATCAAATTTAGGCATTCTGCTGGAAACCTGCGGAGAACATGCGGCGATGGGAAATGGGAAGAGATAGGATAATGATATGGAAGGGAGGAGAACGGCAGAACAACGACATAACATGTGATAACTTTCCTCCCAATTTTTGTCATTCTGTGGGATTCGGTAGATTTTTATGAAGAGTTATTCAGGATAGTTCCATGCGGCGAATTTCCAAAGGATAATTAAAGTTTATCTTATCATATTTACGGACGATTCAGATGAATTGAGAAAAATTAGAATTAAAAAATAAATGTTCTCCAAACATTGATAATTTTATCATTTTTATGAGAATCTATCTCGTGACCTTGTGATTGAGAGTCCAACACACATGCATCAGATTACCAATTTACCACAATGTTAAACATGCCCTCCGGCATATCTCGGAATTTGTCATCTCATGTACGAGGGACACAATCACATTTTACTTAGCCAGGAAGCCAACAAAGAAAAAAAAATCTTCTATAGTTTTATCATGATATTTGGGATGCCTTTTGTCCTTTTCTCTTTGTAATCATACCCCATTCCCCACTAGGTATAATTTTTTTTAAAATTTATGCAAGTGAAAGACCATAAATATAAGTACTGTGTGATCAATGCATTGCCATTCTCCTTCTGACCAGTCATCCTATATGCCCTTTATTCTTTCTCTTTGAAATCACACATCTATTTCTTTGTGACATACATGTTTCATACAAATGAAAGACTGCAAAAGTCAGTGCTGTCTGAGCCAGTTTACTGCCATTCAATCATCTGACCATTCATCCCCAACTCTTTAACCTCTGCTCTGCTATGTCCTGAAGGTGACGCACATTGTTTAAAATGCGCACCACTGACGACCACAGGATCTTCAGGAAATATCGCGCTTCCTGCATAGTGCGGTGAAATAGAAATGGATGCATCCTCGTACAGGCATTCGCCCCAAGGATGCTGCCCCACAAGTAGCTTATCAGTCCCGATGAACTCAATGCATGTACACTGGAGATTTGGGGCGGCTTTCATGAGCTGCCAGGGAGGGTTGGCCCAGAGAACATCATTCAAGATAACACGTATGCACCCGTCATCAACTTACTGCCATAATTATCTTTACTTTCCCTTTATCCAAACAACTCCGACATGCCCTGGTGGGGGTACAGGATGCCTGCCACCCAGGCATTTATGACGGCTCCTGAAGAATGGAATGCTATAATGTATACAGCAGGTTTCAATGCTTATTACGAACATGGTTAAGACGAATGTTTTCAAAAAGACGTCTGTTGTTGCGTATTGCTGAAATTCTTTTGCATCGTCCTCTGAATGCAGTGTCTCTGCTATTGGGATTTTCATAACAATATGCACATTCTGCAGTTGCTTATTTGCTGTTGGTTTTGATACGCCGGGGTTGCCTTAGATCTAAATATATCTTGACCGGCATTTAAAACTCCCAACAATATTATGGAACCTTGAAGTGATCGCATACCTCACTGAACTTTCCTGGAAATGGTGGGATGTTGTAAACTTCAGTAAATCATATCCTGAAATTAGGAGCGAAATATTTGCTTTATTTGCCCCTTTGGGACAATTTTTACGTTTAGGTAAAGGTATTGAAAAATCTTTGCCTGCAACTTTATTAGTTCGTCTATCACTGCTGCTCTTTCTAGCATAGAGTTTATAATGGTCGGTATAGTATCTCGTTAAATAAAATGCATATGATTCCACTGGTTTTTGTCGTTATATCGTCGAATGATTTTGTCTAATGTGAAGGTAGGAGAATTGTTTACCGATAATATCAAAATAGATTTATTCATATTCTTGTCTTAAACTGAAAAAAAAGCAACTTTCTCGCAGATAATTTTCTCTGCTTTTGTTTAAGTCTTTACATAGAGTTTTGAGTTATTCGGTGTCTAGTGCAAATTTTTTTGTAAGCCGGACAGGGATGAAAGTTAATTCAGATCTAGTGCAGTGAGAACCACCATGACAATATGATAGTATAACAACATTATCTGCTCGGTTGATCTAACTAAACGGCGTGCAAATATTTTATCACGCAAAATATTGAGCAAGAGCGTGACCAGTGGTCACAGGAACTTGCTTCACATACAAGGTGGCGTACGTGATGTGAATACACGGTGCGTAACATTTATGTCGCACTGAACTTACGTAAAAGCGTCTGTCTTGGGGGAGGGTTAGAAATATTCTGTCTTTTGTTCGCGGAGGAGGATAGATCAACGCATAACAGTGACCGATAGCATCTTGTACTTGTTCCCCTTGAAACTTGAGAAGATGCAAGAACCTCAGTTATTTCCCCTGAGGCCATTATCCGCCTCGTACAGATAATTCTGGTTAATGGCAATACGGATAATCGCAACCTCCTTTGAACACAATACTTAACACTTAACAATATGCTTTATTTCTATAGATAAAAGTCATTGAATGATGGCAGCTTTATATAATCGCAACTTTTTCCATGTTCCAGGTGAGTTAAGAGTAAACGGAGTTGGCTGCATAATAATTCGGTGGTCAGACGCTGACCTTGTCCTTTTGACCTGGATACATATTATTATGTCTCAAGACTCTTGGCTGCTTCACTTTCACCTCCAGAGGGAAATACGTCATAAAAATAGTACGCCTAGGTCACGCCACTTTCAGTCAATCTCAGGGTCACACTGAGGTGTGTGTATGTACGTATGTGTGAGTGTGTGTGTGTGTGTTTGTGTGTGAGGTGTGTGTGTGTGTGTATCTGTGTGTGTAAGTGTGTGTGTGTGTATGTGTGTGTGTGTGTGTGTGTGTGTGTGTGTGTGTTGTGTGTGTGTGTGTGTGTGTGTGTGTGTGTGTGTGTGTGTGTGTGTGTGTCCATGGATATATTTATGTATAAAGTGGCTATAACGATACTGTAACTTTAAATAAAGCAATTATCCACCTTAAAAATGTGTGTATGAAAGGTTAATTTTCGAGTAACCCTTTGGATGTTCTAACAGAATGTGTCCATCACTTGTATTTTCAATACTGTACAATGTAATTCATTATCGAATAATATTTATTTTGTACATTATAATATGTTTTATGCAAATAAATAATTGGAAATGTGTGTATGTTGTATATGTGTATGTGTGTGTATGACTTTGTGTGCAAAACAGGTCAAGTGATGTATTAAAACCTTCTCTTTGGTTTCCTATTTTCATTCAGTTCGTAATAGCTGGGGAAAAAAACAAAAAACAATGATAACCTTATAGTTTAAAGCTTAATCTTTTTACGCTCAGTGGACGTTTAAGACTCTTAAAGATGTCTCTGTCTCTTCGGAAGTTCTTTTACGTGCTTTTGAGAAACCATTTTATTGGCTGAGGGTTTATCGAGAAAGGTTTTTGGGGAGTATAATTGTCATTGACACATTAAAAACTGGACTCTGAGATCTTCGGCTTGGGCCCACCCAAGCAAGTTTTGTCTTGTTCTATTCCAAAAATTATCCTTCATAAAGACCAGGTGTTTCGCGATACTGCCTACGTGTAGCGGGCAAAGTTACGTATCGTTGTAGTTAAGTGCAAGGACCTAACACGAAACTGGAAGAAGAAAGCAATTGCAGAGTAAATCAGTGCTAATGTCAGGAAATGAAAAACAGAACAGCCGCATGCTAGTGGAGAACTCTTGGAATGTTTCTGTTTGCTTAATTCCTCAATGTATCGGGTGAGGGTCACGGTGTACCTATGCTCAGAGAGAGGAGTTGGAAGTGGGACGTTGGCATTGAAAGAAAAGCTAAAAAGAGGAGAGGAAAGGGGTCTTATGAATGGCGCTGTTTGAGGTAGTTGACGACTTATAGCCATGACATGTCGGTGGGGTGGAATAGGATGGGGTGGGAATAATAAGGATGCAACCTGAATCCACGATCAAAATGTATCAAAGTACTCAAATAATGATGGAAAAATAGAGAAAAACAAAGTGAACAAGGATGAGCAGATAGCAGTCAAGGAATGGGCTGGAGAAGAGGAGAAGGAGGATGACTTGTCTAAGCTCCAGATAAGGAGAGGTTTGAGGAGGCGGTTATGACCTTTTTTACAGCTCTCAATTATATATACAGTGTACTACCTCATTGGACTATTGTGTTTCTAAGTAATGATCATTCTTTGGTTTAAAGACTATACAAACTCCGGCGAGAGAAATACATCTGTCATAAGTTGATGAGTAGAGACTAGTCATCATTAACAATATATAATGATATTTTACTTGTTCATGAGAATTAACAGGCACTTTCTTTTATGAACCTATTGGCGTCAAAGTATCAGTTGCAGGCTGTAGTTTTTGTGACTATCTCAAGTAATAGCGAAAACTCACAGAATACGATACCGTTGTGGCGAATTTGATGTTACCTTCAATTTGTGAGTATCGAAAGAGAGCGGAAGAGACAGTCATCATATAGACTATATTTAGACTTACTAGGGTGAATCTTAGCATTTATTTCAAGCACACCAGAAACAGGAAGTCTATTAGGCTACGAGAAAAAGCGGACGTTGAAAATTCTCCATCTGCGGGGTATCCACAGAATTTCCGTTTTATTTTCCAGACGGCTCTGATATTCTGTGTCGTCCGTATGTAATGGAAGTCTCATTCACAAATAAAAATGACGTCGTTCTGCCTTGCTGGCAAATCAGAAAAGATAGCAACCCGCAAATTAGAAGCTGCTGTAGCAGTAATGTCAGCAGGTGACGAGCCGTGAAGTTTGGCTATTATGCAGCTAAAGGCCATGGGAATAGCTGTGGAGATTGGAGAGTTCCACTGATTAGCACTGATTTTGATGCCATAGCTAAGGACTCGGTGTTTTCTATGTTCATAAAGAAGTTTCAACATTTAGAAACATTATGTTTAGGATACTGTCACTAGTTGCATAAAGATATTTGTTTTTGCAATAAAGTTATTAAAAATGAGTGGACTAGTATGTCTAAATATTGAACGTGATCGGCAGCATTTTGAAGAAGATCCTTCGCAAAACTCATCTCTGAGAGATTTCTCTGTTTTGTTTGGTTTGTTAACTCCGTCTGTTCTTGTCCTCAATCTCAGTAATTTCTTGTGCTCTGTTCATGCTTTGCTGGTTCTAATTTCGTTTTATGTCATTGCAAAACAGTGCAAATCAACAGAAAATCTGCGATGACAATATTCTGCCCTTGCAAATGTGTCCATCCTTCGACTCTGAGACACTGTGGAGGGGCTAGACTAGACTTGAGTCATGAACTCCAAACTGTCCTTCTTCTGCTGACCTTTTATTCATTTCTTGCTGATTCAGCTTTCCTTAATGTCAAGTCTATTAAAAAAAAAAAGCTATTTTCTGCGCTTCATGCAAAATCGATTCTTTAAAAGTAAAAAAAAAACTCTACATTCTATGCAAGATCAATTGAGGTTCATGCAGTTCATTAGTATCTTTCAAAATCTGGAGGCATGATGCATTCTTATTATAACAACGATAACACATTATCCATGAATCGATTGCATGTGAGGTAACTTCAAAGAAAAATCAGAGCTCATCAGTGGACATTATAGAGCGCTCTTCCAGGCCTCATTAGGACTCATCAGAGATCTTCCGTTCTGCTCTCAAACTTTATTCGGAGTATGAGGGAGTAAAGATCCTCTCATGCATGAAGAGTAATGCGCTCTAGCTGGCCTCAAAGACTCGACGTCCTGTGGAGTGTGTTGACCTTTCCGGCAGAATTTGTCTACGCATGCGTGACCGCAGTGGAAGTTATATCAAAGGTGTGATATACAATGGTGCAGGTGGTCGTGCGAGTCCTGAGCATAAGTCGCTAAACAAATACTGGAGATAGAACCAGTGGCAGAGAGCCGTTGAAATTGGAAGAAAGAGCAGGAAGAAGTGAGAGAGGGAGGGAGAAGATATAGAAGAATGAGAGCCTAGAGCGAGAGAGAGTGGGATAGACCGAAGAAGTGTGTGCTTGCATTGCCTATCGTATGATTGCATTGTATTCTTATATTTAAGAGCTGAAGGCTACAAAATCACCCACAGAGAGAACACAAAAAGCAAAACGAAATGCAACAATAGGTTAGCAAAGCTACATAACAGTTTTTCTCCCATGCAAGTTCTCCAACAGGCCATGCCTATCAAACATTGATAAGAAACAGTCACGATAGACGCTGCAGGAGCTTAGAAGGACAGTGAACCAACACCCCTTCCATCATTGCTCAAATGCAAAACACAGATTGCTCAGACAGAAGGAGTCATAGTAGCAATATTCCAGTATTCATCCACCTTGCCATTATCAATGTGTATCAATCTGTTTTAATATTGTTGTCCTTCTGCCTGGCAAAGCAAATGTAATATAATATGGTACTGGTCAATATTACAGATACTCTGGATCTAGAATATGTTGGAAGTCAAATACAGGGCCTGACAATGTTAACTAGACAAGGTATCCTGTTTACTGCCGTTTTCAATGGCTGCAACTAACTATGGAGTTCGGATATAATATTATACACAACATGAGACCAGCGTTTCACGATTTGTCCAAGGATAGACACAGTTATGGTCTTTGGTATAGTACTAACGGTTATGGTGACATTTTACAATTGTCCGGTTGATATAATATGGTACCTGGCCGGTCTCTGTACCCAGTGCAAGGTCAAATACCAAGTAAATATTGGAGGTTTTCATGCACTGTTGCCCATTCGAATGCTTCGATTGGGACGTATTGCGGATTGGTATTGATATAGGCAGCTTATAATCATTGCCACAAAAGCCTATTTACATAACATGACCAGTAGAGCAGACGGTCTGTTGTCGGAGAGAAAGGGAGAGAAAGAGAGAGAGAGAGAAAGAGAGAGAGAGAAAGAGAGAGAAACAGAGACAGAGACAGAACAGACAGTGACAGAGTGACAGACAGGGAGAGAGACAGAGACAGAAACAGTGACAGAGTGAGAGACAGCGAGAGAGACAGAGATAGAAACAGTGACATCGAGACAGACAGAGAGAGAGACGGAGAAAAAACAGACAAACAGGCGGACAGACAGACAGACTGTTGAGAGGAAGAAGAGAGCTTTTTAATATATATTATACAAGGAGGGATAGGCAGAGAGATAGACTACTGTGACCTGAATTTCTGCAAAGAAACCGCCCTTGAACTCTTTCACCGTGAAACTTGTAGACTGCCTAAGACTCCTGTCTAATGCACGTCACAGGAGTTTTTAAAATCCATTCTCAAGGACTTAGGGCAGGACCAGCAATGAAAAGAAAGCGATAGTCAAGTCTATACCACTTCTCTCGCCATTTTTTTTAAACATCATAAAAGCTTTAAATGAGCATTATAATTATATGTGGTTTCTACAGTACTTCATCTCGTATGCATGCCCTGTTGTAAAAAAAAGCCACAAATGGTCTGGGGAGTCCATCTTGTCTATCTGTGACGTCACGCTGGAGTACCCACTCGTCCGGGAAGCGAGACGGTGTGAAAAACGGCAGTCAATGTTTCACATTGTCATCGGAGGCCAATATAACAATAACCTGGGACCGGGAAGAAAACTGCTTGATACAGATTTTTCACGAAATTGTGTCGAGAGCAGTGGTTCTAAACTTGTGATATGCAGGGCCTCTAGGGAGGACTTGAGAGAGTCTTACAAGAGGTAGTCGAGTAACACACAAATTATTCAGTTTATGAGATATTATAACAGTCATTGTCTTTTTAAAATAGCAAATTAAAAGTTACTCCTTTAGAAACCTAGTCCCCATATTGGCATTCACGACAGGCAGTTATAAATGAACGATTTAACACCTATCGAAAGCTTTTATATGGTAGATCTGCATACTTCTTAGCGCATCTTCCTCTCTTTCATCCACCCCCCCCCCCCNNNTCTTTCCTCCTCGTCTTTTCGAAAATAATTAAAATTTACTGCATTCTTTAGCTTGAGATTTCCTTAGTTGGCTCTCCTTTAGAAGCCCGGCCCCGACTAGTTGCTCCATATTTTAATGTAATCGAAACCGATCAGTATCGATTATCCCAGTATCAACTGAGTTTGGAAAGCGGAAGAGAAGAATAGCGATAACAACCAAGGGTAGATCCGGTAAAATCGCTTCACGTATTCTGGGTTTGTTTTAGCTATTAAGGCTTAATCTCTAAACAGAGAAGTTAATTCTTCTGTAAGATTTTAAAAAAAATCTCTTATTAGTTTCCAGACTTGACACATAGTGGAATATTCGGTATCGATTACATAAAATATCGATAAAATCTTGGGACGACGCTTTTACAGTTGTGTTAGCTGATGAATTACCACTCTGAAGAAAACAGTAAATTATAATCTTGTTCGCGAAAGGCGGGGGAGGGGGGCGTGATAGGAGAAGAGGAGACCCTAATGAAATCTTTAGCTAAGTAATGAGTTGTTTATTCATTGCTGTCCACTATGAATATCAACATTATAGTAACACTATAACATTATCAGCTCGGATACATTACTACGTGAAAAACATACATGTCTATGCACATCTTCATTGCACATGCGCCTTTCTGTCGTAAAAAGGGCGGACCAATTTTTCATATGATACAAAAACTTATAATATGCTCGGTCAGAAAATGCTGAGCATGATAAATATGCTCCCAGTCTGCATGAAGAAGAGTTCAAAGGGGTAAAACAACAAAACCGCGTTCGTTCATCGGTTATCTATGTCACACCCATTGCACTAAATGAACTGGCATATGTCTGGCGCATATCATGAACTCGATTCTAACATAAAATCTGAGCTGCGTTTTTTTTCTCACCCGATTACCAGCTATTTCTTTCGGAGATGCTTGAAACAGAAGGGAAGGGATTTATTTCTTTAATGTACCGCATTCTTAAAATGTTTTTCTCATGAAAAAAAAACCCAACATATCATCCACAGCGCATGGACAAGGTAGCGCGTAGACCGTCCTATAATCTATGCCGTATTTTTCGTGAGTGGCGAGTACAGAAAGATGGCGACACAAAATATGTCGCAGTTTCGTGCTCTTCAGTCGTCAGAAATATGTCGCGTTTTCATGCTCTTCAGTCGTCAGTTATCAATAGTGAGTCTAACTGTCCGTTCTTTGAACATGGTTCTCATGCCTGGACTGGGAACTCTCTGTGCGGATGATGAGAAACCTACAACTGACAAAACAGTGGTAAGGAGACAACTTGTTGGACTCGCAGAGACATAGAAATGCACCGGACTTGAAGCTCCTGAGTGCCAGGAGCAGAATCATGGAATTCATGCCAAAGCAAATACATACATTCACAAACAAACAAAACTTTTTTTGTTGTTTTTTTTGTTTTTGGGTTGTTTGTTTGGCCAAAACTTTCACTCGTTTTACGAACCATAACAAGAGGGAAGTGTAGAAGAAGGGAACCACCTGGTACCAAAATGAAGTATAATATTATTCAACTTACAACAACCTCCTGTCTTGCTTCTCTTTATTATAGCAAAAATGGGATCAATATGATCCTTGCTTAACCTAGACTGGGTGGACCAGTGAGTTCTTTGATAATGATATGCATATCTTGTTTTTTATTTATTTCAGTGTGTACCAAGCAGTTACTGTATACATTCAATTTATGCACGTAAACATAGTACTTGTTATGACGGGAAATAAATAAACAGACGGCCTTTATGCATAAATTATGATAATGAGATAATAATGTACCGTTTAGGGCGATATATAAAAATGTGAAAGTATGCAATGTCAATAGTGATTAAACTCTCACCGGTGTGATAAAGTGGCAGCTACTTTGAATTTCAAATCTGTCTTGAACTATGACTGCAGTTTCTGGAGCTTGTCTCCGAAAGCGGTTTACGCCCTAAGGCTAAGGCGCAGTCAGTCGAACCCATCCCAAGACCACCTCTACACAGTGACCACCTGCTCAGCCTACTTGGTTTCAGAAGCGACATATCGTTGTCTTCGACCTCCATATCACAACCACCTGTGTATAGAACTCGCTGTCGTAATGTTTTGTTGTTGGTTTTTTTTTCATGTCCCATGTATTGTTAAAATGTAGTGAGGAAAATAAAAGTCGTATATGAGGGTCAATATCCATTTTTTCTGAATCTAGGTAAAGGTTGCTCAAGCTTTGTTGTAAAACCCATAGCACCACTCAAAAATGAGAAGAAAATGGTATTAAAATGGTGAAAGTATGACATTTTAAAGAAACTAGGGTCCATTACCAAATTACAGTATGTTTGAAAATTAAAACGGAAATTCTATTGAGTGTGAGTGATTGAGAGAGAGAGAGAGAGAGAGAGAGAGAGAGAGAGAGAGAGAGAAAACAGAGAGAGAGGGAGAGAGAAAAGAGAGAGAAGAGAGAGAGAGAGAGAAAACGATACACTTTTCAATCACGTAACCGAATTTCTTTTCCCCCTCAAGTTATGCCCCCTGCTGTCAAGGGAGGTAAGTACCGACAAAGATTTAATATTGTTTAAAATTCAAGGCTGGCTATAAAAGGGGGAAAACTGAAGCACCGACAAACAAAAAAAAAAAAGGTTACACCGTGAATACAGCCGGCAATTTACATGTATTTAACATAGAAGCCTAAATTAGTTTTGCGCCGTGTAAAAGAAGTGTCCTGATGATTATGCAACATTTGCACTTACGAGTACACTCTCAGCTTGAAAGGAGGTGATCCCAAAACTTCCTTCTACTTATGCAATGATATTCTTTAGAGAGAGACAGAGACAGAGAGAGAGGGGGAAGGGAGAGAGAGGGGGGAGAGAGAGAGAGAGAGAGAGAGAGAGAGAGAGAGCGCCTGTACTCTAGTTATTGTCATCAGTTTCTATTTCGCCATGGGTGTCAGTTGCATTACCATTTTATGTACTTTAATGTACAGTTGGTTTGTTATAAATGCTCTGGACGACGCTAAACACGACCAAGCAGTGACATTCCAAATAGGGCAACAGCTCTAGTGCACATTAAATACAACAAGCACATCAAGAGAATCAGAAGGTTCCTTCTGCAAAATTGCCGCACTTAAGATAAAGGTATCTGTTGAAAGTATTCAGTATGGACTATTTATGTTCAGGAAACATCCGTTCGTCTCATTTTTTAGTTTGTTAAATCTGTTGTGACTCTAAGGTTTCATCTGCTTTTAGCTCATGGTACCCTGAAGACACCATTTTTGTGGATGAGACCTTTTGAATCTCAGCCCACTTTATTTTGAAACTTTTTGAAAGTATCTTTTATCTTCGCCATCAAGGAACCCTGGTGTATGTCATAATGTAGTGACTTCGATATACTACAATGTTCCAAACAGTTGTGAAAGTGTATACACAGATACACAGATAATAATTATAGGATACAAGACAAACACCCCATTTTACAAATGGGTAGGCAGGCAATGCACCAGCGGCGAAAGAATACCTAGCGCACCGAAAGGCATCATAGACGAATGCATTAGACTCCGTGAAAAAGTTGGACGATTGGCGAATCCGGCGGATTGAAAAGATCTATCGGAGATTGTATTTCGTTGCTATACATATTCTTCTTTTTTTAAAGGGTAAAAAAAATAAAGAGGACTGATGTGAATAGTTACCTTTTGTGTATTTTTCTACGAATTTAGGTGAAAACCGCATGTTTTTACGTTACGTAGTTTTCAAGAAATCTGTGACACAAATTTGGCTGAAGCGTTTTATTAATACATGTATAGATTCTCATATGAAAATATTTCAGGGCATATCCCTTGTTTCCGTCCACTGCCACCTCCTCATCGCCAATGCTTATCTATGACAGGCTCATTATCTATTATCACATCTTCACAGAATCCCTTTCTTAAGGTCGAGACAGACGAAGTCTATGTATGTCGTGGTGCCCCTCCCCCTCCCTTACACCTTGCAGAGCTTTTTCTACTCCGTCCATCTTCGCCTATGAATGTACCCTGCCTGACCCTAATCAGTTTCACAGGTAGTCTATTTAAATTTTGTCCGTATCTAGATCTGTCTGTGTATAAACTGTGTATAAAATAGTTAATAATAGTTATTAGGCGCAGTGGACTGTGGTTAAAAGAAGTAATGATTATCCCGAGACATTTGTATTGAAAACAAAATGTTTTGTTCTGTTGTTTTTTTTTAAATTGTGGAAAATCTTATGGTGAAGCGTAAGTTGTGATTAAGCTGATGCGACTATGCCAGTTGTAATGTATAATTGGGCTTGGTCCCTGAAAAGCTATGAAACGAAGTTTTTAAAAAGGTGACATTTGGAAGACCCAAAGGTGGAGAGCCGATTCAGAGGGTCATTTCCATTCTGAGAGACACGCAGGTCTTATACTGATGATTGTCCAAAGCCTGAGCCTAATAGAGTGAATATAATCTAGCGACAAGACATCATTCTGTTTCTCTTTCTGTGTTCAAATGTTATTTTATGGACCAAAGTATATCAGTATGCACCTATTCTGGGCAACGAATGAGAGAAAATGCCAGCAAAACAAGATGCTGTGTACAGACGCATACTCTCCCTACCGCTGCTGAGAGCAAATTATTGAAGTTACTGTATCAGTATCTCTCTCTCTCTCTCTCTCTCTCTCTCTCTCTCTCTCTCTCTCTCTCTCTCTCATCAGCTTTTAACGTCTGTTGTAACTAGATGAGTGATGTAAACCTGTTGTATTTTATTCATTTTTGTTGAGGAAGACAATGGATGCAGACAACTGTAAGAAATGAAATTTTGAAGTTATAAATTGACAAGTACCAACGAAAGAGTAAAAAAAAGTGCAAACTGACTCAAGAAGCTTCTCTCTTTATAGGGTATATTATAATAATTTCGTCAGTTTGAATCTTAGAAAAGTGCTGCTTCTCTGAAGCTAATTTTTGCAACTGTCTATGGTCATAGCTAGATTATCAACCACACTGCAATTCGCAAATGAAAACATTGCGGTTATAAACATTCGCCCTTTCGGCATGTTCCGGTAATTCCCGGAGGCATTGTTGGGCGCCATTTTGAATAGTCTGACGAAGGTCGTTTACACTCTTAATCTAAATATTGTGGTTGGTTGCATCTGTGGTCAAAGTGAGTGAAGGAGAGCAGGAAAGGAAGGAGGTCTTAGTAAGATGAAAGCTTAAGGTGCGCACGTGAGCACTGTTGCACTAACCTTGCTGCTCATTTTCACAGCCGTCATGAAATCGTTAGATACAGACAGCCAAGAGTGCAATGACCCACCAAAGGAAACACCTTGACTGCTCACGGTGTGTTTGCCTAGTTGGGATAAAAATGGTGACCTCACACAATACAACACATGTTTGATTCCGTTTGAGTCTAGTCTTAATTAATTGTAACCCGAGACAAATGTTTCGTTCTGTGCTCTGCCACGTCTTTCTCCGCTTAATAGCACACTAAGGGTGTTTTTGGCTCCCGTGGAATTGCTATTAAGCGGTGCCAACTGTATAAAGGGGTCTTGTTTCAAATATGACATAGATTGACTACAACGAAAATGACAACTAATAATGGAAAGAACGACGACAAGAGGAGAGAGAGAGAGGGTGAGAGAGGGGGTGAAGAACGAGCGAGCGAGCCAGCGAGAGAGAGAGACAGAGAGAGAGAGAGAGAGAGAGAGAGTAGAAGCAAGCAGTGAAGAACAAGGTTTGATAAGGATTCTTTCAACAAGTCCACACTGTACACGGCAGAAACTTATTACATATTACGGGACGGAAGAACATAAATGACAAACATAAGAATAAATTCCATGGCAGTTTGTTAATAATCTAGCTCCCTTCTCTCTCTCTCTCTCTCTCTCTCTCTCTCTCTCTCTCTCTCTCTCTCTCTCTCTCTCTCTCTCTCTCTCTCTCTCTCTCTCAAAACATGGTCGCCTGAGGTAAAGAATGCCAGATAAAAGCAGCCAAAACACAAAAAAAAATGTCTAGAAGCCAATCCAGAGAAACAGAAATGACTTTTGGCAGAGTCGGAATGTAGAGAAGAGGAGCCCAGCCAACAAACCTCCACATCCCCCGAAGTGATAAGATCGTGAATACTAAATACCCCCGTTGGCGATGCTGCATTGCGCAGACTGAGCACCCTGAGTAACCCATTAAGTACTCATGCATGGTTAAACATTTCCCCCCCGTGAGTGGAAAATGCACTAACTGATGAGCGCATCTGTTCTAGGTTCGCCTGCCAGAAAATCCAGCATTGTGCGTTGCCCCGTAACGTTACAATGCTATCTAAGACTCTTCTCTATCGGTGGATAACATCGTCCACGTGAGTCAAGTTTAGAACTGTATTTGACCAAAGGAGATAAGGCGAAAATATTAAGGTTTCGGGTGTGGGCTTTGAAGGCAAAGTGGAAGCTTTAAAGGCGGTGTCCAAGAGTTATGGGCTACACGCTGTAACAAAGAGCTTAAGTCATGAGGCAAACACCTCCCTCTCTTTCTCCATCTTGCCCCCAACACACCCACTCCCTCCGTTGAGAGAGAAAAAAAAAAACAAGAAGGAAGGACAGACATGTGTATACTAGGGTGGGCACGTGACAGGAAGAAGAGAAGATAGATGGAAGTTTTCATACATGCAATGAGTCCAAGAGCCAACCGTCTCATTCATGACGCAAGTTTGGCGTCTGCGTCCTCTGGTGAACCAATTAGCCAGATTCCTCACTTTGTTGCAATAATATGGAAAGGAGCTCTGCATGTTATTGCTGTTGTTATAATTATCAATGCTCATCACGGCTATTAGGAGAACATGCTCTGGAAATATTGCTGTAATCGACGTCTAGACCGTTGGCTGCCATTGTACAAGAAATATCGTCCAGCGGCAAGAGGAGGGGATAAAGGACGGGATGGGGTTTGAGGAGATTGTTTTGGCCGAAGGCGTAGAGACGAAGATAACTAATCTTTCAGTGCACACGTCAATAAAAATTATTTTCGTAGTTATAAAGCAATGCAAAACATACAAATGAAAATCTTGACAAATGATGTTCAAAATAGCTTAAGATAACCCCATCAGTCCGCCTCCAGCCCAAACCTCACTTTACTAGTAAGAAAAGATGTCTCGTCATATCTGTGATGTAGTGCAAGCGCACGTACACACACACACACACACACACACACACACACACACACACACACACACACACACACACACACACACACANACACACACACACACACATACGCACACACCCACCAAAACACTTAGACACACTTTACTAAGTATGCACACCACACATTCACTTTTAAACATAATCAACCAAGTATATTTTGTTTACAAAAACTCTTCACTGCGTCATCAGCGTATCTCTCTGCCATCTCGATGAATGGACACTGGGGAATGGCAGGCTGATATTAAACTTGCAAACAACGATGTCGTAACAAGAAGTCGAAGTGATGTTAAGAAGGGATGGAGCTTGTTAGTCCCGACCACCCACATGCATTTTTTTTCTCCACTCGATCCGCCACGTTAAGTTACGAAACTATATAGACGTGTATAGACGTCTACCTGATTCCAAACTGACGGCAAGGCGATGGGTGCCGACACAGAGTCGCGGGTTCGATTCCCACCACATCACTTTCTTTCCTTCTTCCATTTTCTCTCTACATTTGTCTTCTTGAGCACTTCCCCCTTTATCCTGCCTTGTGTGAGCATCTGTTTGCGTCTGCTCACTCCTTACTTCTGTTACTAAGTGCTCTGTTTCCACCTTGTACTACACCTACGAAACTATATTCAAAAGAAAAAAGCCCCTCTCCCCAAACCCCATCACCACCACGATCACTTTTGGAGGCAGTCAGTTCGGACCCCTGGAGTAGTAAATGTGGAAATCATGATTATTGCGATGTTAGGAAGGGATGCAGGCTTCTAGTCCCGACCCATCCACATACTTCCTCTTCCTCCACACGATCCGCCACGTGGAGTTACGTAACTAAATTCAACAGAGATTGAAATCCCCCATCCCTCCTTTCCCCCCCCCCNCCCTCCCCCTCCCAAAAAACACCATCACCATCACCACCACCACCACCACCACCATCACCATCACCACCACCACCTTTGGAGGCAGTCTGTCTGGACTCCTAGGGCAGCAAATGTGGAAATCATGATTGTAGAAACCCCGTGCAGTTCTATTCTAAATGTTCGTCTCTCCAGAACATCTGCACCAGCTTAGGCCATTGACCTTATCATCCTGCAATCCTAGAAATGCGAAAGAGAGCTATCTGGAGTACGACTGACAACGAATAGGGAATTTAGAAAAGGGCTCAGGAGTAGTGGGGGAACACGGGAGGTATACCAGAAAAAAAAAATTTGATCTTTATTATCTTGACTTCCTACTCCGTGTTGTATCCGCAGTGATACAGGCATGTTTTCGAAAATGAAACTTTATTTTCAGGAATCATATACAACAAGAATATCTATTTTCGTGTGCATTTCAGACAGCAAGGAAATATTTGCACAAGAGACATAAATTTAGAAGCAACCATTAGTGCAGTAAGTGCAAAATTTGAGATTGAGTAAAATTCCTATATTTAGAAACAAACATGATGGATCGGTGATGCTCCTACCCAAAATTGCAATCCATTCGGTTTGGTAGCGATATGGGTTTTAATATGTTCGCTTAATAGCAATACTTTCTGTTTTGTTTCGGAGAAGATAGAAGAGTTTGATCAGTAAAAAATGGAAACAAGCATCACTGAGCAATCACATCCCATCTCTTTTTTAGTTTTGTCATTGCACTTGTAGTGCTATGAGCACAGGTAATCACGTGTATATTTCATGGCTTTAGCAAAGAACAGCCCTAAAATGCAGCTGTGTAATGTAAAATAGATCGGCTTTTACACTATACAGGACATGAAGATAACGTTGAATCCGTTTAATAGCAACCCTTAGAAAATGTGGATGGAGTTGCTAGTAAAAGAAATGGTGATTATCCTATGACTTTCATACAGAAAATACGTCTCTTTTGGTTTCCAGAAATTGCTTCTTTTAAGCAGATATTACGGTTAAAAAGAAGTGCAATTAAGTTGGAAATTTACCGTTATGTTTCCGGAAATAAACCAGCGGTAACCTGGTCTAAGATTCTAGTTCTAACCAATCAAATTTGAAGAATTTGCACCGGAAAATATCGGCTTAATTTGACAAGGACGTGCGGGTGCATCTCTTGGAATACCTATCACATAAAGGTTACCTTGGGCAACTGGAGTGCAAAAGGTTCGCTATCTTACAGATAAAAGTAAAAGGGATTCAGTGATAACACTACGTATATTACAAGTTCAACACAATGAAAATTTACAGTCTAGAAAAGCTTATTGCGAAGTATTTCCGAGCGCTTTTTTAAAAACCCCACCACAAACACCAGGGTAATAACTTCATTTATTGATTGCATAATATCACTAAGTTACGTATAGAATGTCCCTTGAAATTTCCACTGCTTTTTGTGTCCTCCTGTAGGTAAAAAATTCTCGTGAATGAAAAATTCGAGCCTTCCACCCCATTTCTTTCCGTTTCCAATGACTACAAAAAGTCAGTGATAGCTTTCTATCTTAAACTGCACAAACACAGAGGATGCTTAATCATTGCTGAATTTGTTATGACAATGAAAACAAATTTGTTGTAGCCGGTCAAACTGACGTTTAAGTCGCTTTAGGGCAAAATGAAGATACATTTGTAACATTTCAGCTGAGTGTGTGCTCTAACTTCTTTCACCTGGTGAAAACAAAAACAAAAAAAAACTGGCCTGGCATTAGTCTGGCCGAGATTATTAATTGTTTGAAATAAAAAGGGAGTCAGCCCATGCGATGTATATAAAAATCGGAGAAAATCACGCATGAAGAACAGTTTTATATTTACATTATTCATATAAATTGCCCCTCATAAACTCAATTTATTCATAATCACTGTGAGTTCATAAAATCATTGTTTCTATGTAGAGAAATGATTACCTTTGATTTCAGCCAAAAAACAAAAAATAAATTAATAAATTCGTTATCGGTTGGCCCAAAACATTTTTAATGTCCTCATTTTGAATGGCTGCAAGATAAACAGTTCCCTGGCTTCCAGGTTCAGATTGAAACATGCACCGGGAACCTGGAGACAATATTCCAGGTGTAGCATCATCTTGTCTGGCCAGGAAAGCTCTTTTGGCTTTTTATGACTGAAGAGAAAATTACGGCTGCTGTGCAGATATACTCCACTGGATTCTCCCACGCCCACCTTCTTTTATGGCTCCTTAAGACTTCAGGAGCCAAGTCTTAGAGGTTGACGTTCGAATTTAACAATATCATAAAGAGAAGGGCAATGGAAGTGTTTAAAATATAGTTAAATTAGTTTGTAAGCTTAACAGGAATTTCGTTTAATCCCAATATTTTTTTAAAGAGAAACGGAACAAGAAAATTCTCTAAGTTGAAATTAAAAAAAAAAAAAGCTTCACGTGTCGCATTTTCCCCTTAATCGCAATGTTTTCATGCTAATAAGAGGAATAGGTGCTTCTTATCACTGTGCCTCCTGGAGGACTGGGATTATTGCAACATCCTGGCATTGACCACAGCGGGTTGCATTTTACAGTCAACAGTTTTTGCGATCACACACGTGCAATGATCGCGCAGGTGGATGCAATGCCCTATATACTGCGTGCTAAACAGAACAATATGCTAAAGACATCCACAGCTTAACGTTCGTTGAGGGCAAAAAGGGCTGGTATCTTAGGATAGGAGTATAAGGGGGGAGCAGGGCCGAATGGCAGGGTGTGGCTCACTGAGACAATAAATTAATGTCGCCGGGATCCCCTACCCCACAAAGTACTCACTGCTAATACGTGAAGGTGGCAAATTTTGTTCCCAAAAGAGTCCCACAGTCCAGTCGACAACGATTAGTTATAGTTATACTAGCTGAAGTCCCGGCCTTGCCGGGGAAGGGGAAAGGTAGGGGGGAGGGAATGACCAATCTTAACAGTTTCTGATTGTGTAAATGCGTGTTTCTCCATCCCTTCCTCTCCCCCTGGCATAACACGAATGCTGTTCCCGCCAATGAATAATTCCGCGTACGCAAATTTTGATGACGTCATCCACTAGTATAATTTTGTTTCATTTCTGGACCGGGATTGCCAATTAGCTGTTGAAAGACCGGAGTTTTTCGTAAAATATTTTTTTCTTAATTCGGCGATTTCAAAAGGCAAAAAATCGAAGACTTTCATGAAGACCGAGGTATCTTTCAGTGCCTTCATGTCAGATTTGAAGTCTGCAGCTTGGTAGTTTGTCCTGAAAAAGGTGATATATTATGTGTTTCCATGTTGCCAATTAATATAAAATAAATGTACTCAACAAGACAGAGATAGTTTTAATGCAAAATGTCAAGGAGTCCTGATGATAGACAAGTGCTCCAAACTTTCACAAACAATGTGTTTCAAACATTGCCAAGACAATGGTTTGTACTTTAAGGATAAATGTTGAAAAATCCTGCTTGCTCTTTAAGAATGATTTCGTCCTTAAAGAATAGATTTGCTATTAAAGGGTAGATGTTTATAGTCCCCTGTAAACATAATAATATGGGTCTGGGGAACTTGGGGTGGTCCTGTTTAAATTTTAAGACGGAGGCATTGTTTTAATATCCGTCCCATTAAGTGTTATGGGTTGTGCGAGGGCAAGAATGCGTATCACGGAGAAGAGTGGAAGAATTCACGTCATCGCAGAGGAACCGAGGAGGGAACTTCACAACTGAAACAAAGAGGGAAGAACCTTTCACATATGACAGTGCCAGAAAACACTTGAAGTAAAGGTAAAGGAAAGTACAGGACAGTTATTAACCCACATGTATATTCAACGTATACTGTTTAATACAAATGTTGAAAATGTGTGGCTATAAAGTAGGAGGCACAGGCTGAATCCACATAAGATGTATAAGTGGGATTCAAAACAGCGACAGTATTATTACTAGAACGACTCTTCGCTGAGCTCTGAATTGCATGTTAGAGCAAATCTGGAACTATTCTGAGTCCATTGGTATTATTTTCCGGCAACGTGTGACAAAAAAACATCTAAGTTTATGTCATGCAACTCTTTGTGTGTCCATTAGAGAAAGCAGGGGAGAGAGAGAAACGAATATGAGCATGGAGGGGGGAAAATGCATAATACTTTAGCGCCGCCAACGGGTTCAACAGCAACAAGAAATGTCAGATGTAATATCCTTGATTTCTTGTCTCCGCAGTATTCACTGTCTCTTCAATTTCACTTTCTCTTGCTTTCTTGCCCTACAAAACATGGTCTTCAGCAGGCCTGGGTTGCGCTTTGGTCGAATAGGACTATACAGGCTCTAAATAGAGCTGTCTATACAGGAAGCGGGCAGAGAGAGAGAGAGAGAGAAAGAGAAAGAGAGAGAGAGAGAGAGAGAGAGAGAGAGAGAGAGAGAGAAAGTCACGTATAAACATGTTGTTGTGAATAAATTTTCTTGTAAATCTGCCTTCAAATCTTACCAAGACCTCCTAACCTCTGCGTGTGAACGTGACAGCCCCAAGAGGTGCTGAAATGCTTTTAACATGCGTGCAAGCGAGATAACTGGGTGTGGGCTGCTCTAGAGATTTTTAAAGGTGATGGGAGTGTTACGTGGGTGTGACGTAGAGGAAACGATGTTAAAGGAAAGGGTGGAAGTTAGAGGCGATAATTGAGAGTTTGCGCATCAATGATGGGAGGATTTCTTACCATCGTAAGCATGACATATTTAGCGCATCGGTGCTTAATGCACTCTTTGAAGAGTCAACATGCAGAATTAAAGTAATTCTTACCATAGTCTAGTAATAGATAAATTCGATGTCAGTAATAAGACTCCAGTTCTGGAGTTTCGATACCGTTTCGAAACCATGTCGAAACTTTCGATCAAAGCAGTGATGACATTAATTTGTCTGAACTAGAATACCTTATCCTTGCAGCAATATAGAAATTATCTGTGTATTTGAGGATCAAAATCGAACTATTATTGATGCTTTCGATTATTATATAGTACAGCAAGTGAACTGACCAAGGCGTTACTTAGAAAATTCTGGTATCGGCCCATCGCTTGTGGTAGTAATGGAGTTATTTTGGTCTGTGTGTTCTGTGTTGTGTTGTGTGCACATGTGCGTGTATGTGTGATTGGATTCCTGCGTGCGTGCGCGTGTGTGTGTGTGTGTGTGTGTGTGTGTGTGTGTGTGTGTGTGTGTGTGTGTGAGAGAGTATATGCGTGTATGTATGTATATATGTCTGTGAATGTGATGCGTGTGTGTGTGTGTGTGTGTGTGTGTGTTAGCGTATATGTGAGTATGTGTGTGAGTGAGTTCATGCGTGTATGTATGTATGTATGTCTGTGAATGTGATGCGTGTGTGTGTATGTGTGTGTGTGTGTGTGTGTGTGTGTGTATGTGTGTGTGTGCGTGTGTGTGTGTGTGTGTGCGTGCATGTGTGAATATGTAAGTGTGTGTGTGTGTGTGTATGTGTATGTGTATATGCGTGATTGCATGCGTGTGGTTGTGTATGTGTGTGTGTATTTGTGTGTCTGTCTGTCTGTCTGATTGTGTTTGTGTGTTTTTTTGTTTTTTTGTTTATTTTGGAGGGAGGAGTAGATTCAAATTTTATTGCCTCTTAGTCTGCAAATCAGGAGCATAATTATGGGTTCACACCCTCTTCCCTGAAACCATTTATCCGTCCAATGGGTGTTCTCGTGTCTTGAAATGGAGGTGAAGAAGAAGCAAATGTAACAGCCTGCTATTGTTTAATTCTCTTAATTGAATCTGTCTTCATTCATGAGCTGTGGCCATTAGAAACTGTTAGGAGGTGAAAATAAGGGTATTGCCCCGTTGCATTGCTCCCC
>JAWQUT010000335.1:134443-164222 GCA_033807755.1 Ellobium chinense
GTCTTGCGGTTTTCTTAGGGGTTTTCTGTTTTTTCAGAAGGGGAGGGGGCATGTTTATGAGGAGGGGAGGGGCATGAGTCTGCGCTTCCGCCTGTGGGAGTCGCAAAGAAAAGAAAATACCAATTATTTGCATTTGAATGGTGGGACGCTGCAGGAAAGGTGACTTTCGACGTGAAATTATGACCTGCTTTGGTTTTATCGCTTGATAAACAAGGTGAGGGCAATGACAAATTCTACCACATACTAGTTAGAAAAAACACCAAGACTTTCAACTTTTAACTTCATGCTGACAAGGAACTTCCCGGAGTATGGCTATGCCTGCGCAAAACTAGCATAATAAAAAGCATTACGGTATTGTAATGCCATCTCTCGCTTTTGTTATATTTTGAGAGCTTGCGCATTAACAATGGGATGTCCTCCCATCGCAAGATTTACATTAAATCTGCATTGGTGAACGCTGTTAAGAGTGCATTCAGCACAGATGCACTTGTCTAATTCTAACATTGGGACGAGATCCCGTCGGTGATGTGCAAGTTCTCAAATGAGTTGAAAGAATTGTCTCTAAGTCTATCGCTCTTTGTACTTTAAGAACAAAATTTAAAGCTAAAATTTTTTTTAAATATTGCAAGGCCACGGAAGAAAGAAAATGAGAACGGTTGCTATAACTTTATAACAACACCCACCTTTTCTGGCTGGTCCAAACTGACAAAACCCTACTTCGCCTTTGTACAGCATTGCAAATAAAAACACATTAAGGCACTCATAAGAAAAAATAGTCCCTGCAACCTTTGGCATACTGGACACAAGTTTTCCATTCTACTGAAATTCGTCAACTGAGATATCCATCGCTGTGTCAACAGCATGTACAAAAAAAAAAAGGAAGGATTAGGAGGATTTTTCAACTATGTGCCTTTATCCTGTTAAATGTGTGTCATCCATTGAATATAATTATATCGTCGTAATCTGCAAAATCGCTTAACTATAACAGGTGGTAGATCTATCCTTTAAGTCAGATTTTTTAAGCAGATTCGTGTAACTATTAAATTGCATGTACGAAAGTATTAGTTCTAGTGACACCTCATGCAAAATTCCACAACTAATCAGATCTTTTCATGCTGTCAGTACGACTATAATTATTTTACAACCACAATTCTTTCTGAAACTTCCATTTTGCTAGATACGATGTTATCCATCCATTAAACGGGACAAATTATTTCGATGGAGGGGCAAAAAAAAATGCACTTTAATACAAATTATAAATCTGCATTCAGAGCCCTCTTAAGGCACTTGTCATTTTTTTTTTGTATAAGGCAACCCCACAGCACCTGTCACAGGCCTGCGGTTAGATTAGCTTGTACAAACGGTTGACAGAAGGCGTCTGATGTCTTATCAGGGTTGCCAGACTTGGCTCTTTCGGAGCCAGGTATCAGATTTTTTGGCTCATTAAAGAAGGCCCTTGGCTCCCAAATAACTGACTCTTGTTTGGCTCCGACGACCTTTGGATAAAAAAGACTGGGCTAATATCTTTGTAAAATATATTTATATTTCACTCAAATTTCGGCTTCTGTTTTAATTGTGTGACGATTAGGAATCATAGAACAGTATCTGTCCCCAATTTATCATCATGCCTCTTTATGTTGTTCTACGTAAGAAGATTTATGACAATAATAATACCTCCGTATATCTAATACACAAACAGTTTGTAGTAAATTTCTTATCTTATGATAAATCCTGACCACAGACTCTTGGCTCTTTTTCATACGAGATTAATTTGGCTCTGGGTCTACAAAAAGTCTGGCAACCCCGTGTGTTTTGCTGTGAGTCCTCCCACTGACACCCAATACAGTGAGGTGTATTTAGCCTGGAATCTCCTATTCAGAGTCAGCTTTGGGACTGTTGATGTTATGTCACCCAGGCACTCTTAAGGAATGGCTTTTTCGTTTGTCAAATGTGTGTCAATTGGTCCGTTCATTTACTTGCTCCACCCCTTTAAGATGTATCACTTATCTTTATTATGAACCTAACAGCCCTTAACCCTCAAAGACCCACTGTGCCTTATGTGGCACATGAGCTTGGTGTTTCCAAATGACATGTTGACATGACTCCTCGAAGAACCAAAGTTATATGGCACATATATTATACATAACAACAAATAGTCTATACAGACAATATAAACATTATGTCGAAAATATCTAAACCATTTACTCAAAACATCTAAAAGAACGCTGTGTCACCATAGTAACATTACTACTCTTGAGACTTAAAGAGTTAAAGCACTGTAGATTACACACCTCAACACATCCTTCAGGGAATGGCCCTAGTCCTCACAACTTTGAGAAAGCAAACCTGTTCCACAGAATCTAGGGTCAAGAGAAAGTCTGGGGAGTGGGGGATGGGAGAAGTGGACCTGTGGATCTACTGAAGACAGCGGCCTTCAGGGACATGAAATTGCTGATAACATGACCAAGTAACGCAGAAAAAGAGGAAGCCATTGACATAATAACAATGGTGGCCACCCCAGCCCCATGATCAAAACAACCCTATTATTACTATTATATTTCCGACGACCAGAATGTTTAAAGAATATGGAAGAAAGAGAGATAAAAAGGAGGACAGAAGGAAAGGATTTTTCTTTGTTTTGACTTAAAGAGCGGGTCAAATTATACGACTTGAATGGTTACAATAATGAGATGTTCGAACCTGCTTATTCAACTCAGGTGTGTTGCAAAATAAAAATAATAGGATACGCGTAATCCTAAAAGTCGCATTTTATATATTAGCACACATCCAGATCTTGGCAGCTTTCTTAACATTTTATGCAAGTCCTGGTGGTATTGTCGAATTCCACGTGGAATTTAGTGTCTCAAGGCTTACAAAATGTTTGCATGAAGTCCTGTCGGTCACCAGACTCTGTTTTGTGGAAAACAACGTTTAATGCCAACTCGGCCACTATCTCTGGTTTCGAAGCATCCAGCTGGGACTCATAATATGGTATCTCTATACGACTGTACGACCTTCTCTTCAAATTTCTAGAAATCAAATCGGCTTATTAGCAGCGTAAACACCTCGTACAATCCAAAGATTTGTCGCTTCAACCCTTCCATTTCCAGTGTTTATGTTCTGTCGATGACCCAGGTTGGTCAGTGACCTCGTCGTTTCGCCTAAGGTTTGTAAGCACCTTCTCGCCTGACTGGAATTACGTCTGGTAATTCAAGATCGCGAGGAACAAACAACAGTGAAGGAGGTGACCTAAGATGACCTCACATTAGATTAAATTGTGAACAGGTCAAGAGTAGGATCATTTATGCTGTCATTGCTTTCTGGGAGGACACATTTCCAAATGATTTCATTATTAATAATCAATTCGGTTGTAAATTAAATTGGAGATTCATAAGGTCGCGCTCATTGTTTGAAGATAGAAAGCTCTCTCATTTTCATGAGTATGCTAATATTTTATCCATTGTAACCGCGATATGTGTCCCGACGGACGCCATTTTCCAATAATCACTTTAAAACTTGGATCACTTCATCTTGTGGTTCGTGATTCGTTTCATTATGTCGCTGAACAAATCAAAGTGCGCAAAAGACAGAGCGTTCCGCTGATTCTGACGCAAGTTGTTGGTCATCATTTTCCTCTCAGACAAGGTCATAGTCAAACTATTATTCTGATACAATGTCAAATTAGGCTCAATAGTTTCACGAAGCAGAGGCCGAACATGGTTTACATAAATCCTAATACATTTAGTTATACGATATTTATATTATGACCACAGTAAAAATGTATGTCTGTCATACCAGTTCATGTTCCTGCATAAAAGGAAGCTGCTGCATGTGATACCATATTTCTTCGCCATAGCCTCTTGCATGTGATCTGTAATTCAGGTTTGGGCGAAGACCCACAACAGAGACAAGCAACGTAGTGACGAGCTGCCACAAAACAAAGGTTTTAAAAAAACCAAAAAACCGAGAGTATACTGCCAGTCAACAAACGAGCTTTCCATTCAATTCGAATTTCTAACGATATGCTTGCCTGTAGGCCTACAACCATCTGAAAACAAAAAAAAAGAATATCAGTTTTTCGAAAGACGAGCGGCCACAAGAAAGCACGGGGATAAGCCTTGATCCGCCCAAAAGAAGTTATCAGTATTTCAAGATAAACAGCCACAATTTTTTTTGTTGTTTTTTAAGTTGAGAGGGTACGCAGAAGAGAAGCTTTCATGTTCGTACTTTGTAAAATTCGTCTCTGCATTTGCCCTCAAAGAAGCTTTAATAGACCATAGACAGCTGATCCAGTACAAAAGCAAAGCAACTAGACAGTGATCGCTGCAGTCTCAAAGAGCAAGACGCTTTCAGGTGATCAATGGACCCAGTGTCAAAGAGCAAGACGCTTTCAGGTAGTCAGTGGACCCATCTAATGAAAAGTCTAACGGGTATCTCTGAAAGGTGATTTTTGACATTCGGTCTCAGGGCAACTGGCTTTTGACAAAACCAGCACTTAAATATGCACCCTGGGGCGTTAAGAGATGGCGTTTTGGGAATCTTTTCAAACCACTGCTACTCAGGTTTGAGCTTGGCCGGCATTCAGAACTACTTGACCGTGAAGAGATATTGTCATGTTCGACCGAACTTCAGCGGGTCAAGACAAATATAATATCATCATCTCTGTAAAAGAGCAGACTCAAAATAGATTGAGAGAGGGAGAGAGAGAAGAGCTGAGGAAAAAGAAGAAGTTGCAAGCTTATAGAAGATATGTGAAGGATCTTTAATCAGACAAGAGCACACAGTAGGTTGCAGGAGCCTAATTGGTAAAAAAAAAAACTTTGACTATCCGAGTCGATAGTGGCAGAGTATAAAATCTGCCCTTTGGACTGATTGTGTAGAAATAATCATATAACATGAAACCACACCGCAAAAGTGGTGAAATTCAGTTTTGAATCTGTAAAAAAATAATTGTTGCAAGCAGTGTTTCCCAATGGCTTCAGCGGATGTCATTTGTGCGGACCTGTGATCTGCAAAAGAAGGCCAAATTTTTAACCCCTTTTCATATAATATAAAATTGTGAAAAATATAACCGAAGGATCCCCACCGTAAATCGTATATATAATATGAGCACAGTGGTGGCACCAGACCTGCAGACTAGTCTTGGCCATCTCGGAAAGTTCCTGTGATTAGAGAAGAAATTTTTATTAAATGGCTCAAAGAAGCTTTTACAATTTGGCTCCTGCAACCAGTAGAGAGACTGGTTGCTATCGTTGCTAGCTTCTGATACAGGGAACGGAGCAGGAATGGGGCTGACCAGAGCGCAATGATATTGCTTCCATCTAGACAAGTTACATACGTGTGATTACATATATAATGAGCGGTTGTCTATGGGTCTAGAGGAGGACTAGGACATAACGAATGTTCCTGTTTAGAATTTGATATGTACATGAAATTAAAAGAAAACATAAGTGTCTTGGAATCAGAGCACTAGATACGAGGATTCGAGGTCTTCCAGTGCATGAGGTTAGAGGTCATCCTATGAACAGAAACATTTAGTGAGGAGTCTCTTATAATCTCTCTTCTTTCATTTCCTGTGTGATTTGTTTATTTCCATGAAAAATTCGGCTTATGTTCTTCATACCTTTAAGGAGAGATCTGAAATGCACGGACAGCAAAGTGCTTAATAAATGGATCCAAAAGGCCTTTCAAATGAGGTATTTAGACTGTACTGATTCAGTAGTACAAAACAGCTTTCCGTGAATAACGAAAGAAAAAAAGGTATCTTAATTAATGAGCCTCTTTTTGTTTAGCCGAGAAAAACCACACCACGTGGTGTCTTCCGTTTTTCAGCACCTCAGTTCGGCCGTTTTAAGGAGGAAGATAATAATATACAGCAAATTGTGTCAAATTCACTTTCTGCTACCTTTGTATAGAGCCTGATGTTCTCGCTATTATTTTTTGTAATCTGTGTTTTTTTTTTCTCTTTCGTACCTTTAATAGTTTCCGCCTATATTTGCACACAGAAGGGTGTGGCAACTTCCTCATAAAAATATCGCACTCGGCCTGCCCGGCATTAATGGAGAAAGTGATACACAATTTGTGAAGGATTTTAAAGCCCACGAACTAAGTTTATGCTAATCAATGCAGCCTGTATTGTCCAGGCTTTTTTTTTTTGCAGTCTGGTATAAAAATTATATGTCATTGTGCTTATCATATGATACATTTACCCAAAGCAGGGCACATAGACCACTCGGTGTATTAGCAGAAGCGTATCATGTGAGCGGGCGCATAGTTACAGTTAGCAGATGTGGGAGTAATCTGCAAAAGCTTGAGGGAAGGGGGGGGGACAGAAGCACCGCCTACCCCCTCTTTCCCCGCCAGTTTACGCCGCTGAATTAAATATCAAGAATATTAAAGTGAAACACGATATGAGAGGAATTTTCATAGGCCCTACTTGTGGCCATGATGAATAAATATTATATCATAATAAATATCAGTGCATTCGGTACTGCGCACACTCTTTATTCACTGTATAATTTACATAACAGCTACACTCTAACTATGGCACCGTCACACTATTAAAATGTCACCATCGTTTCACTGGAGAATTCAGTAGTCTATAACGCTCATGGGCGTAGAACACAGGTGGGTGGTTGAGAAGACGCCAAAGGGGGGGGGGGCACCGTACATGTAGATGCAACTGTTGGTGTGTGGGTTCGGTTGCCCGCTATGGTCATGTTGTAAGTGTCCTGGAAAAGATTTTCATTTTCAGTCGTTTTCCTCAGTCCTCCCGTCTGTAAAATGGGTACTTGGCCAAAGCCAGCGAAAGACACTGATAGAATGTTTGTAAACAGCAGAGCTCCTAAATGGCAGCGACGCTGTTTGTGTCCCAAGGAGCTGAGAATATTCTTGGGTGATCTGGCCTACTCGGGTAATAATAATGTGAAATCGCATAAGCGACCATAGCCTGAATACGAAACTTAAAACCTCATTATTATTACCTTTATCATTATTACTAGTTGTAGTTGTAGTAATAGTAGTAGCAACAGTAACAGTAGTAATAGTAGTAATAATAGTAGTAGTAGTAGTAGTAGTAGTAAAAATAGTAGTGGGAGTATCATCATCATACGAAACTTCCAATGATCATGCTTGCGTCCAATGCAAATGCCCGGAAGTCACACTTGCGCATGTTTCTTAAAGCTCAGCTGGGATAGTTCTAAGTGACGATCCTGCCCCGAAAACGTAAACCCGTTTGTTTACGATTTCTCTATTCTCCTCCCGAAAAGAGCTCCACTTGGTCTTCTTTCATTTTTTTTATGGCCCACTTAGCAGCGGCGAGACTTTTTTATATCTCGATAGATCAATAGAATTTAAAATACAGGCACAAAAACGTGACATTATACAGGCTACATTAAAAAAAGAAAAACCTTCACACATTGTTAACATACATAATAAACATGGTCTTAACCCTCTAAACGGTCGTATAATATGAGCTGAAATGTGGCTATTGAACCCGTTTTCAAGGCCGTTGATTTCACACTGAAAAGTGGAGTGACTATTTACATTTGAAGATCAAGGTCGTTTTTTGAGATTTATTCTTGTGGCCGTGACAAGCAATATGGGCTTGATTCATAAAGGTTTTGAAGGTTTTGGTATTGTTGACGTATGACACAGATATTTGGAGATTATTTGAGGAGAACGAGAGAGAAAAAGAGGCAGAGACAGAGACAAAGACAGACAGAGGCACGCGCGCGCGCGCACACACACACACACACACACACACACACACACACACACATACACATACACACACACACAGATAGAGAAAAAGAGAGAAGAATGATGGCAAAACAAGTGCCCTTCCACTGGGAACGAAAGATGGAAACAATCTTACAGTATAGAGAAGACACTGCAAAAACAGCATGTCTGTAGAAAATTAGGGGGCCACTCAGAGAGGTCGAAGGTCACTGAGACCCAGAAACACTGGTGTGAACGAGTTGTGGCGAGATGGGCCGACGAAAGACTAGCGGCCGTGTGCATAATCCTTACGTTGTAACTAACGCATTGTGGTAACCACTGGAAACTCCCAAAACATTAGTGGTGTTCACTGGAGTTAACGCAATACTTTGTGGAAATCTTATATGATTTATAATTATTCTAAACTAGATTTTACCCGGCACCGTAAGCCTTGCACTGAACTGTACGAGTCGATACTGATAAAGGAGATCAGGAGACAAACATTATGTACTCAGCGCGTATAAAAGAAAAGTTAAGTACTGAAACACAGGGCCTGAGTACCATAACAAGTGTCCCGAGGACTGTAATATGAAACCAGAGTACTGTAATATAACCACATATAAAACGGATTCCCAAAATGATAATCGGCCGCACAGTGGACATCAAGAGGCCACAAATTTCAAACTCGCCTTTTCATGGAGAGCTGAAAACCCAATACTGGGCGATGTATAGGTCCTTTATCGTTTGCACCACACAAACACTTGCACGCCATGAAAAGGCGCTGTATAATCTACCTGCCGCCTCGCGTGCTTTCTAACCTATATCAGCCTATATTACTTAAGTTCAAGTGGACTTTCATAACGGCAATTAGTGGTTGTTGTAAATAATAGATGTCAGGCTCAAAGAATTCTTAAACCCTACATTATCTTTTGTTCTTAAATCTTGAATGCTTTGTCATGTTTTTTATACAAATGATAATAAAATTGTATGTTATTATGTTATGCTAAAATCTTAGCTAGCTGCCTTATACTTCTTATTTTGTGTGTGTGTGTGTTTGTGACGTGACGCCCAGTGACGCAAGCGTTGACCCAATTCGCCGAAAGAAAATTTAACGTGAACTCCTGATCTTTAAATTTACGTGAAATCAAATCCCTTCCCCCCCCCCCCCNCCCCCCCTTCTCCCACCTATCGTAACTCTTCTTTGAATGTTTTCCAGACATTTTGTTACAGAAAATATAATATAACTTACCTTTAAACTGTTTAACATAGCCTTTACGCTTGTTTTGTGATGAAGAGTATCCAGTCTATTTCTGATGATTGTTACCAACTATCTTCGGACTTTCTAGTGAGGGAAGCCTCACTCCTATCGAACTTCTATCGCTGCCTGCCATCAAGGCTGCGTAAGGAGAGCGGGAGGGGAAGACATTCTAATCGATATGACCCCCTTATGTGGCAGCAAAGTTCTCAATTTTGTCTGAGTCCTGAATTATGTTGTAATGTTTCTTTTCAGCACAGTTATGGCTGTATCAGAAACGAAGTTTGAACTATTGTCAGATCGACGATATCTGAGTGCTTTTGAAATATCGTGAAATACTCAAGAAGAAATCTGTTGCTATGGTGGAATTTCAACTGCCTTTTGCATCAAGAGATTAGCGCTCCACCCCTCGACCATCTCCCTGGCCAGAATTCTCAACATTTACCAAATAATACTCAAGCAATTTTCAGAAAAAAACGAAGGATAAGAAAGAAGAAAGACAAGGAAGGAACGAAACAAGAAGAAAATCATTCTGAACGCAGAAAAAAAAGCACAGAAAAAAAAAAGGATGAAGAAAGACCTCACACATTCGACTTAGGCCATTTATCTTTGAAACCTCACATACTGTTTAAAAGCAGTATTATAACCGCTTTGTTCGAAACTGGCAAAATGATAAATGTTTAAGCATTGCTTTCTCTGTTTTCACTGAAACAAACTGCACTTTTGTTTGATAATGTAACTCTAGTTCCTCTCTAGCATAGTTAGGACTATCAGTATCACGGGAGAGATAAGCCCTTAGGACAAGCGATATAACAAAAACATATATTCTTACCCAAGTGGGGCTTTGATCTGCGGGAAGCTACTCTCGCTGTTGTTCTTACTGGGTGAGTAGAGGGTCGGTAACTCTTATCAGGGGACACAACTACTATTGTCTTATAGTACTTGCGGCTGAAGTTTTCTCTCTTCCACTCTCTTTCTCTATTTTCTTCCTCCCTTCGCTTTCCTTATAATTTGACACACCCATTTAGCGACAAGTGCGATTAGGCGGACGACTGTAAATACACTTAGATGACTCTATCTCTCTCGACATCTCTAAAGTCCGTCACTTGATATCTTTGGTGAAGAGGTGTTCATATCTGTTTTGAAATATTTATCATGCTCTGAAGTTGTTTACCATAAAGACGCGACGCCGCCTTCTGGCATAATAGACGGGTGTAGTACTTCATTAAGTCTAGCACCTCCAGGTTATATATTATAGCGTCAGCTTGACTATGCAGTAATTTATATAATGTAAATCTGAAATTGGAGTGTTATGAGATACGAGATCCGACTGCATAACTGCACCATTGCAGTGGAGTCTCTTTTCTGTAACAGTCTGAGATATGACAGAATAATGGCACCATTGCAGTGGAGTGGAGTGTCTTTTCTGTAACAAAGGTTAAGAAGAACGGAAAGGTGGTAGAGAGCGATACATGAGACAACAGGATCGGTTATCTATTTTTCGTTGCGTTTGCCTCAAGCAGGAGATCGAAAACCTCATACACTTCGAAGCCTACGATTCGACGGGTGCTAAGCTGTTAATGAATCTTAACTTATCAGCAATCAATAAATATACAAAAAAAAACCACACCATAAATGGTCTGCACTCAACACCCTCGGATGCATGTCTCGAGTGGTAACGATAAAAAAACCGGACACTACATTACAAACAGGATACGCGCTGCATGTCCGTCTCGCTAACAGTGGCTTAGTCAGTACCGAGGTTATGTCGTTCATAATAATGATGATAAAACCGCGTGGTCGTCTGTCTACTGTTTCCGCAAACATTCACGTATTCAACTGGTGAGGTGTTGCCTTTGTTAAATTCTCTGTAATTTGTCCAAACACAGTCATGTCAATATGACATATTGTTAAGAAAGTCCAGGACTTGCCCTGTCTACTGTTACTATTGTTATTATTAATGAAAGAGCAACTTTTCTGTGGCAAAGCTACAGATAAAACAGGGGACGTGCTTATGACAATTTAGACATAATTAAATGGCTTTGTTTTAGACTCGTTAGCAAAATACAACAAGTTGTCCCGGACATAACAATCATAATAATAATAATGATTCTAGTGCTGATCAATCTTTTGTCAGTAATAATGATAATAATATTAATAATAATAAGGTTTATTACAAACCATATTAACTCCCCATTCTACGAATGGGATTGCCATCATGAGTTACCAGTGGCAGATAACAATGCTAATAGTGACCCAAATTGATAGTGACAGCGACACAGAAACGACAAATCATTTAGAACCGAACTCGCACCTAACCTAACCGCACTAGTATTGTTGAATGCCATGGGGCCATTAAAATCTTCACTTCAGCAGGCGGTGGAAATCCGAACCTCTTGACAGATATAAAATTTTTGTAATTTTGATAGATTTTTTTTTTTTTTAATTTCGTTCAGGGCTTCTCAGAGACGTTCCAGTATAACATTGTGCACGAAATCCAAAGGTCACACAATCAAGTTTGCCAGATTTTTTTTTTTTTACCAGAGCTTTTTCACTTTCGAAAACGAGCCAAAGAAGACCCAAACATTATCCTTGAAGGACCTGTGGATTCCGGATTTAAAATAGCCAAAAAATTTACCACGAACTGTTTATATATTGGATATACGTAGGTATTATAATTATCATAAATCTTACTGCCTACAGTGAAGCAATATAGTAAGAAATTATTGTTATAAATGGAAACAGAAATCGTTCTTCGTCTTCACTGGGCAATTATTATAGAAGTCCGACCACTTGAACTACCAGTTTGAGAGAAAAACAAGTATTTTTTGTTCAGGAAGTTAGCCATTTTTAACCTAAAGTCCGTTGGAGCCAAACAAAAAATAAAACAAAACAAAACAAAAACCTCAGTTAGTTGTATGGGAGCCAAGCGCTCTTAAATAGAGCCAAAAACCTCGTATTTGGCTTCGAGGGAGCCAAATCTGGCAACTCTGCACACACCAAGTAGTGGCGGAGGAGTGGAGCAGTGCGCGTGGCAATGTTGTAAAGTTTCCCCTGTCTTGGTATAGAAGTTTTATCTTCCACTTGGCTGGATTTTTAAAAAATTTTACAATATCACCTGGAACATTAAAATTTGCCCTCTCCGGGGACTGTTACTTCGTAGATGGATGGCAAAGTCACACTTTTTAAATAAACTAATCAGATTAGACGTTGCGAAAAGTTTGATTTAGAACCGCATCTCTTCAAGTTATAAATAGACCACTTCAAACGCACTTTAAATTACGGTTGCAATGATATCGCGCATTAAATGAAATTTACAGTTGTAAAAAGCAACATGGAGGTGACGCGTCTTTCTTTAATTATCTCCCCTCGTGCAGTGGCGCTCTTTTATAGTGTTTCGAATTGTCCCCTAGAGGGCACCTTTCTATAAATAGCATCCGGCCTCTCCTGTGCATATCCGTTTGTTTATATTGTCACTGCTGCACTATTTCATTTGCATATATATTATTATATTCACACGGTTTATATACAGTCCGAATCACATGTTAATAAGGTCAAGCCGTACGTGTGACCCCGATTTCCATATCAGTAAATCATACTCAACTCGGGATGAGGTCCAAATTCTGGAGCTGTTGTCTGCTAACCCCTTTCCCCACCCCCGCTTCCCAGATTGCGACATAGTTTTGTTGATTTATCACATAGTCCCATTTTTTGGTGCATGGTGAAGATGACTTTCACGGGCGCTACAAAAGTCATCACAAGGACATGGTGTACTCTAACATCACTTCTACCTACAGACAATACGGGTCCTAGTAATCTGAGAAGGACGCGAGGAAGACAAGGGGTCCCTGGTGGGATAGGACGGCCTTGCTTATAGTTTCTGTTTCATGTAGACTTCTTCCATTGTCACCCGGGAATAATTCTGTCGTAAGTCATTAAAGTCATTTGTGGACTTACGACAATGTTAGTTCCAGGTGGCGCTATGCTCGCAACACAGTGTACAACAGGTTCCGGGGGATTTGATCTGTCAGTGGCGGCTCATCATGTGGTGCAGTCTGGGCAGTGTCGGATGTAATTTAGCTAAGAAAATTAAGAAATTAATAAATGCAAACTGACCAATATTGGGGGAGGGGGGGCCGGGTAGGGCCAGAGGAAAGGGCGGGAGCAGGGGGGGGATGGGGTTGTACGGCTAGGTGTGGGCCTTCAAGAGCCCGCCACTGGCATCTATCGTCAATTCGCAACATTTTTCGAGATAACAGAATTCTGTAATGTCTCTGTAAAGTTTTATGAAACCTACCGAGTTACCGCAACACCGTTTAAATGACTATGAGAAGTTGCGAGTATGTGGATTCCTGTAGACATATCAACAACGTTGCTTGGACTGGGAAAGAGGTAGCTATAGCATAAGGCCCACCCACTGCTCAATACGCCCTTGGCCCCAGACGATAAATGATAAGGTAAAGTGAGGTCAGCTTAGATCTCTTGCCTGAGGATGTGGAGAGAAGAACGGGCTGGCTCTCGACGGGTCTGTGACCTACTTCAGGGTCAACACGGTGCATATTCCCATCCATATCAGTTTGATCGTGCAAACTATACGTCTATGTCATAACAATGTAGCGGTAAGAAACACAATAAAGATAGGGCTAGTTTATGTTCATGTACATGTAATGATGTCTCAGAAAGTCATAAAAATGCACTTGTATCTTCAGTGAGCAAATACTGCAAAAGTGGGATGTGTGCGTTGTGAGCCTTTGATTAACACAGTGGGTTTTTGCTGAATCGCATTTTCTTAAGAAACTGCGAGTGGATGATTTTGTTTGATCTCTTATGTCAATTGTATGCAATTGTTGCAGTTACATGAAAAGTGGTACTACAGAGGTTGAGTCTAAGGGGACTTTTTATAAGGATAAACTCTCGGTGTCGGTTAATATTCATTTAAAGGATACAGTTAGGCAGGCACTGACAATGGAAATATTAGGATAAATTTTGTGGTTTCATTCGTATCTATTTTTCCCAGTCTTTAGACGTTATAGTTTTGTATGCACTACATACAGTTTTAGTGCTGTATCCTAGACCCAGGAAGATCAGGTTCAGACCATACGGCTCATCTCATTTTGTAGGTGATTTTGAGCCCAAACGTTCAAGCTGATTGAAAGCATAGATGAGAATTGCTACGTATATGTAAACATACTATCGTTTTCTACATTGTTAACTTCCGGGTAAAAACCCGTAGACTCCTTCGAGTCCCCAGCTTCGCTCGTTGGTGCTTACCCTTGCACATCATCAGGCGATGGTAGCACCGCAGCGCGTTAAAGTAAAATACAGGTGTAGACACGCGGTGAAGAAAATCTGCTTTGTGCGGATGATTTTTTTTTAACATTGTTCAAGGGCAAGTGATGTGGAGAAAATCAGGAAGACATGAAATATGGTCATAACATCCAACCCATCCCCATACCTCTCTTCAGCCTGCATGACCACTAAAGTTATTTTCACGATTACAAAGGCACACAGTGTGAAATATGACGCGCATGAAAGTCATATCATAGGAGAGGTTACGGGTAGCAGACTCATAAATAATTAACCCACCGACAATGCAGACTGTGTCTCTTAGTTTTTCATTCTGGTATAGTCTAGCTAGGAAGTTTCAAATCTTCCCTCGCGTCAGCAGATTTTACCCAGACATGAGTTGAATGAATCAGTTTATGGACACGAGAATAATATGGAGCGATACTCCGACAAAGGCATCAGGTCGATGGATGCATAGATAGACAGACAGGTAGACAGGTGAGCAGACAGACAGACAGAAAGACAGACAGACAGACATGCAGACAGACAGACAGACAGACAGACAGAGGCAGGCAGGCAGCCAGGCAAGTAGACAGATAGACAGACAGACAAGCAGACAGACAGACAGACAGACAGACAGACAGACAGACAGACCAGGATGGCAAGCAAAATACCAGATACGAGGATAAAGAGACAGGCAGTCAGCTAGACAGATCACAGACAAACATACAGAATGCCACAGAAAAGAATAAATGAACAGACTAGCAAACTTACAGACAGAACGACAGAAGGACAGATGGACGAACACATGAATGGACAGATAGGCAGCCCGCGCAGGGTTGGGCGGAACTCCGATCATAAATATGAATTTGTGAACGGAGTTCCCTTGTTTCATTGTGAACGCGATCGTGAACGGAGTTGGTGGCTTTTCGGAACTTAGTTCATTTTCAAGTCCGTTCAAATTCCGTTCACACATCAGGGACCAGGGTTTGTTTTTCATATTGTCGGCAATTACTGCACTCGCCGCACTGCGATCACCAGCTTCGTTCGATCTCATAATGGTCATTCTTCGAATCGACAAGATCAGTTTATCACACCTGTCCTTTTATGGCACTAGGTAAATATTAAGATCATCCAGACGGATCTGCTGTTGCCGTCCGCAATACACAACAAGGACTGGCTTATCGCTTTTAATAGCGAGTGCAGCTGGTCTCCTTTCTGATAAAAACGTGATGACATCAGCTGATATCCAGGACTACGTCACGAGGTCTGACCGCCTCAAGTCCGTCTCTTACTACACAAGGCAACGCCCATTGAAAGGTCTGTATCGTTCAAGCTGAACACTTGAAAGCCATAATAATTATTGAGATCAAACGCGAAATAAAGGCTTATGGGATAACGTAGATGGGTTGGTGAAAAGGGCGGAGGACTAGAGAAGTAGGGGTGGGATATTAGATGCACACGAGGAAAGCAGAGGGCGGCAATGGGTTAGGTGGGTGGGCGGCCCACTGGTTTTCATACACATGACGTCATCGCCTTGTACTGACTTCCCTTTGATGGAGTCCACAAAGCTGTTCTTTGCCATTAAAACCATTGAAAAGAGTATCCCATTTTTTGGAAATTTTGTTGAAAGCTGTATAATTTAGGATGTTCAATATTATGTATCCATGTATGTTCTGATATGTCGTCAATTATTGTATGAAGTTGTGTCCTCTGTTGTATTGCTTTCATGTACATGATGTACATTAAGCTATTAAATAAACTTGTTAAACTTGTTAAACTTGCTATAGTTGTAATTGCTGTGTTGCTTATCAAAGATCCTTTCAAAAAAAAAAATACCTGTCTAGCACCAACCAGGACCACGCAACAAAATACATAGACTTTAAGAATAATCATATCGACTCTTGTCCAAAATTGTGACTTATGCCTGCCTTATGATCTCGAATAGGCCTTTATCACGATCTCGATTTTTTGGGGGCGGGATCCGGGCAATCGTAAATAAATTCGCAAATTTATAAGAAATCGTAAGATTGTAATGTAATTTCTCCAGATTCTCTCTACTTGCAGTGAATTCTGAGAGGAGAAGGGGTTCTAAATTTTCTGTTTTTATGTCGCACACTGCACTTGCACACGGTTATTATTGGCAGGTGGCAGTTAATATTAACTTCTACGCCTGTGCTAGTGAATCTGAATTTTTTTTTTTTTTATCTATTAAGGAAGGGATGAAGGTATCATGTTCTTCATCACCAAGTAACAGTTACATACGCAGCAAAATCTTGCGCCTCTGAAACTGAACTTCTCCATGGAAAACATTCACACATAAAGTAACATTCATTAAACATCAAAATCCTTGTTTCTCTTTGTGAAATCAGCTGTCTCGGAAACATGTGCACTTTTCGGGGGGAAAAGTAAGCGGAACGGAACGGAGATCGGAACTAAGTTCCTCAGGCGTGGAACGGGTGAACGGAACGGAATGTGAAAGTATCGGCTGAACGGAGAATGGAACGCAGTTCCCCATTTTTCGTGAACGTGCCCAACCCTTCAGGCAGGCATCTAAACTGATGGGCAAACGAACCGACCGACAGACAAACAAACAGATATAGTACTATAATATGAATGGACAATGAAGAAGGATGGGAATTTTTTTTTAAAATGGACGAGCAGATAGAAAAATGAATAAAGCACTAAGGAGAATTCTCCAGCGCAGACATCTGTGCTCCCTTCATTCATTCTCTTTCTTTTCTTTCTTTCTTTCTTTCTTTCTTTCTTTCTTTCTTTCTTTCTTTCTCTCTGTCTCTGTCTCTCTCTCTCTCTCTCTTTCCTTCCTTTCTCTCTCACTTCCACTCTCTCTCTGTCTTTCTTTCTCTCTCTTTTGTGCTTTCTGTTGCGCTCTCTCTCTCTCTCTCTCTCTCTCTCTCTCTATCTATCTCTCTCTCTCTTTCTCCCTGCTCTGCTCTCTCCGGAGTGATAAATCAACAAACAATCAACAAACACCTGAAAGATAAACAAACAATGGATTTCTTACCTGCAGCGAACACCCCTTGTAGAACGAACAGACACACCAAGGAAACCTGCAGAGCGGCCATGATGGTTCTCTCGTCTCAACTCACGTGCGACTCACAGCTGTCTCACAAAAAGGCCAGGTATTTATGTTCCGGAAGTGTCCAGGTATGAATGGACGGTATCCTCTGGCACTGTTTGTTTATCTGAACTCGATGAACTATTGTCTATGCGGAAAACAATGCCCCAGCAGTGTTGGTAACTGCTGTGGTGTGAGATGTTGCAGTTAGACGAAGCAGGTTAGATGATGTTCTCTGTACCTAAACCGTTTCGGACACAGCTGATGGTCTTCTCTTGTTTCGGAGATGATATCTGGAGTTATTTCCACCCGAGCCTGTAATAGAGAGATGGTGGGGGAAAAAAAAATCAGTTAAAAGTGGAGTAACATTTTGTCAGCTTATTAGAGTGTACTATGTCCATTAGGCTTAATCAGATGACTCTCCTAGTGTGTGCTTGGAATAAGGTTAAACGCAGAGATGAGCAATGAGGTTAGGGAAGAGAGAGAGAGAGAGAGAGAGAGAGAGAGAGAGAGAGAGGGAAGGGGGATCATCTCTAGATATTGTCTAGGTCTCTTCCAAGGATGCTCTCTCTCTCCCTTAACCCTGCCCATGACACTAATCCAAGTACACATTGAAAAAATCGCAAGATAACATCAAACTGTGTATAGGACACGTGTAAATATACGTCGCAATTTGCTCAAATATGAAGAAAAATTCGAACTGGTTTAATGTGATGATTGACAGCTTGCGTATTAACAATGGCATCTCTTAATATCGTAAGAATTACATTAACTTCATCGGTGCTAAATGCATCATTTGCAGCGTTTAACATGAAGGGTTAGTGTATTTTTTACGGTGGTAAGAGATCCCACTGTTAATGGGCAAGTTCTCAATTGTCTTTTTGAACAGGCTATTTCACTTGCGTTTGTTCCAGTGGTGTTGCTTAATTTAAGGAACCTGTAACTGCACGGCAACTTTTGATTTGAAGGAACTGCCTGTTAAGGTGTATATATATCAGATGTCTGACCATGTGATCATGAATACAGACCACCCATGCTTGTAACACGGAAGTTGACGTTATAAACAGCACAAGCGAACCTGCGTCTGTCTAGAAAAGACTGGTTCTTTAAGCGAATATAGGGACCACCCAGTTATTTTTTACATAATGTCTACAATATTCCTAAGACAAGCCCAGTGGTATCGGTAACTTGATATGAGCAATAAAAACATGACAAATGAAAGCGAGTATTGTTTAGAACGAACAGCACCCAGGCAATATTACTGGATGTTTTTTTTTCCTTGTGTGGGAAAAGTAGTAGCCTCGCGTAATCGCAATTTGTTTATTAACAAACTTCACGTAAGTCATCGTTTTTGTTGTCAGATAAGCTGATTTTCGAGCCGAAAACCGACAGCAACCACTTTAATAGCAAAATACCCATTATCACAGCTTTGTTCATGCCTCCGTGTAGTTTCGTTTACACGGATCCGACGGATTCTGGAAATAACTTCTTCACCAGGTTTATTACATATCGTAATTTTGATGTATCGAAATATAGGATACAGTAAAAAGACATACAATTTCTCCCTACCTCTTTATTTTTATTTTCGTTTCTATCTTTTCTTCCGCATATCTTTATTGCTATAGAATCATTCAGTCCAAAATCTTAGTGTTTGTGCAATGTCTCGCCATTAGCCTCGCTCCTTATATACGTACATATGTATGTATCTATGTATCTCTGAGAAGTAAACTTGATCTTGAACATTACAACCAACAGATTCGGACACCTAGAATGTTTAAACCTGCTATGCTTATGAATGCATGTGGCTTTTCATTATTTTATCTATATCAGCTCACGCCCCCGGACATATTCTTCTTTCAGATAAAAACTAGATGGTAGTTTTACAAGTTCTTTATTTACAGTACTCTACATATATACAGAATCGAATCGTCTGACAGGAATCTATTAATGAAACGGGATCGGTATTAGCTCTGTGTGGGTGGGTGTGAGTATGTGCGTGTGTGATGAGCACGTCTTGAGAACGTGAGCAGAACTTGAGCTATTATGAAAGCCTCACCGCTCATCATCGGAACTTTCTCCCCTTCCCCCCTACACCCCAAACCTCCTCACTTCACCCTGAATTTTCTCTCCCATCATCCCCCTTTTCCTCATCCTCTTTGCTCTAATCCTGTAGCGTCTGAAATTCGTCAAATTGAATCTTTTAAAAACAGGGAGTGATCTAGGCACAATAACAGAGAACCTATGTTGTAAGCTTAGATCCGTTTTAAATCTGTTTAAGATTGCAAAGAGTTGCGTTAATTTGAAGCACCTTGAAAAAAGTCCACTTTCATACGTTTACAGTCTTCTGAGCCGGACACGGTGACCGAGAGACTGAGCACTCGTCTTTTGATGCTAGAGATCCCGGGTACGAATGCCGTTAGGGACAGGTTTCTCTAAGGGTATTTTTCACGGTGTTTCAAAGGCATCCAATTATCGGAGAGCTGCCGGGNGTGCTGCTAAGAAACGCTAAAAACCTATCTCGAAACGCATCATATTCCTCTGACAAAATTGACAAGGCAAGATTTGCCATTTGCTTCTTTTCATTCAGTTACTTCTCTGAGGGAACCCCCCCCCCCCCCCCCCCCCCNAAAAAAAAAAAAGGGGGCAGAAGAAAAACAAAAAAACAGCGATGGACATCCTACTTCAACTTAGAGTACGAGTGGAGTATTCCAAAGAGTTAACTGCCCCTGCACACTCGCCAAGTCGCCGGACGTCAGAGACGGACATGGGAATTAATCCTGTAGAAGCACTACTTCGTAAATGAACTTGACCAATGCCGCGGTGATCATTATCGATATCACCCTGCATACTCACCGGAAGTTTGGACAAGGAAGGAAATTAATCCTTCTGAAATTAAACTCTTCGATCCACCTGGCCAGTTATCTATATCGGCCCTGCATACTCACCGGAGATGAGAAACACGCAAGAGAGTTAATCCTTTTTGAAGGAGCAAATTCTGCTGTGGTCTAAATTATTGGTAGCCGTCTTATGTTCTCTTTCTCATTAGTCAAAATTCCACTATATAAAGAGACTGAGCCGGCATTAATAAACACCAGTTAACCAATTCACATTGATCAATTCAATAACGTTTACTACTTGGGTATCTATTGCTTTATCCGTTCAATCCACCTTTCAATATAGATAATACCTGTATGTCTGAGGAGAAGGTAAGATTTACATCATGTCTAAAGGCTGGGACTGAATGTTCTCAGCTTACTACCTCAGTGGTTCTCAGCTAGTCACACCTTGCGACCCCACGCAGCACTCGAGAGTGAGCAAGTGTTGTCCTTGTTGTGTTCTGTTCTCGAAGAAGAACTGTGTCTACTATGATTACTGGTTAAACATGCCCCGTCCACTTCCCCTGTCCCTTCCCTATCCTCACCCGTCCCCTTCCGGGATGGAACATACATAGACCCGCGCCACTGTACACAGTTAATGTCGCTGAAGAGGATGACGAAAATTCTATTAATTATTGTATGATCGTTGTAGACAAAGTCAGCTGTATTTCTAATCTTCTTCATGTACCCCGAGAGGTTCTTGCGTACCGTGAAGGGTACCTAACGCATAGCATGGTAACCCCGACCTTAGGGGTATTCCCCACTCTTTGGTTGGATGCAACACGTTGACCCGACCTGGCTTCGGCACATGTAAACAATGGCATCACTCACTGTAAGGTGAGGTAAACTCATTACTTTTTGAGCACTCACGATTGTGTGGGGAAATCGGCAACATTCGTGACAGGCAGTAAAAGTGCATAGATGTACTATGGAACCAAACAGGAACTCAGTTCGGATTGAGTTCAGTTCATTAAAAAAAAAACAAAAAAACTTAAGATCAAATTTTGCTCAGTATCATGAAAATTGAGTAGTTTTCAGATCAAAGCATACCCTCTACTAAGCCATCTTGAATTACTGCGTCGGAAAAATTGTCATTTTCAAAACTCTAATGCGCCGACATTTTTCAATAAAACAATATGAAATTTGGTACAAATACACATCAACGTCTGTTGAACAAACGTATTATCGTTTTTGTTTTTTTTTTTTTATATCTGTAATAGGTAGTTATAGCCATAAGCTTTTAAAATGTACATGTAGAAAATACCGATCTTTTTCCTCATTTGTTCACCAAAAACGCTTATTTTCTTTTTTTTTTAATGAAACAAATTTTAAAAAACGGGGGAAAAACGATACATAAGATACATACTGTTATTTTACATGGTTCAAGGAAGATAGATACCAATTTTCAGGTCAATCGGTCCAGTAGTTACAAAGCCTTAGAGAAAAGAGTGTTTAGAAAAGAGTTTTCGAGAAAATGGCGTTTGAATTTTATACAATTTTTTCTTTCTTTTTTTACACTTTCTGCTGACAAATTGTGGTCTGAATGTTTTCAAAATTGTCCTGCTTGATAGGCTGGCCCTTCCTCTTCAGCCTCCCTGTCTTGTCTGGCTTTTTCTCTTGTTTCGGCGATATCATTCTTGCACCGATATATTCCACTTTTGTGTCTGTAAAAGTCCCTAAATGTAAGCGAAGTTTACTGTAGAAGTGCTATTTGGGTATCATTTTCTGGTGACCCTCCTTCAGAAAAAGGGCTGTTTAGAGGAGAAAAGGATCATAATAGGCTATCTCCCTCTTAATGCCGATCGTTATTCTCTATCTTAAATGTCCGTCGAAACAGAAGCATCAGCTGTTAAGTCTCATTCCGAATTTCTCTTGTCTGAGTCAGTCTCATTCTCGCCTGATGCCTTATGGATTGATATGATGGAGATGCCTTCCGGAAGATTGTCAGGCTTTTGATTGACTCAACATCTACTTCCGGTTTGATAGCGGAAACGACGTCCTAAAAACAGTGCGCACGTTCAGAGCTGATACGAAACAGTGTGTGACATTTTAATTATTGTTCCGTTGTTTTTTTTTTCTTCGAAATAAAACACTGAATAAATAATTAATTTGTGTACGCGTAGACTTTGCTAATTTTGATACGCTGATTACGAAACTGCAATTAGACTATTTTTTTTAGATGCGAAGGCTATTTGAGTGTTCATTTGCAAAGAAAATTTATCATGCTTAAAACAACTTCAAAGGGAGTCGCCACGGGATGTTTTGGAGATCGGTCAGATGAAAATAAAATCAGGTAATGCCAGTGCTTCCTTTCTGGCAGGTTAGGATTTCGTCCGGAATTTTGCTGTTCTATGGGAACTGTACGTGTAGAAGGTCATTTAACTCCTTCCCCCAATCCCCCACTTTCCCCGTCACCAATCTCCCCTCCCCCCCTCAACCCCGCCTAAATTAAAGGACATTCGTATTTACTTATTTCTTACAAATCTGCACCCTTTCATCACCCCCTATTCAAAAATAATAAACAAAAGCTACGTCATGTTGAAAGTGAATGAGATTATTTCCTCGAGCCAATCAGCTGACATGAGAATATCGAAGATGTTCAAGGAGATGGGGACCACATCGCATTTAGGAATCGATTTTAGACACAAGTTCGCCTTTGATCGGTGACGTCACCCGCCCCAAGTGTCACGCCCGCCCGCCTTCCGAGTCGGAAACACCCACAGTTTCTCTACGATACTATGCTATCCATCTGTGTTATAATTCTGTGCTGTGTTTTATTGCGCTCTAATCTACTTCTCAGAACGCTAGAATATTATTCGCTCTGAAAGAATATACCAGCTTCTGTCTACATATGAAATACACATTTTTTTTTTATTTTCATTTTCGTTACCGTCGACTCTACTTAATCAAAACTTCCGCTTAATCGCTATGTTTCAGAATAACGGAGTACTTCACTGTCTACTAATTTCATCATCAGTGAATGATTGGGACTTCTTTGAGCTTCATATAAGTTCCCGTTTGCGTTTACGCGAGCTTGACTGTATCAGGGTTGTTAGCCTATAGTAAAAACAATATGTCCTTTGAAGAGAGTGTGTAGAATGGATCCATACCATCTGCTCACCACGCTACCGATAATTTATTGCTCATTCTTCCCTGAAATTGTAAATGTAGATATAGTCTAAAATTGTAGTGTGAGGTCGCTTACTTCAGTATGGTCAATATATCGGGGCGTACAGAAAATTTGTGATCAAATACTTAATCCACATTCGCCTCGGTCATTTTTTGGGGGGGATGAATTGAGTTGTTTATAACATTATGATCGTCCGCGTATCTTTTTTTTTCCTAAGAAAATCAAATGTATTTTGACTCTTGATTAGATCCCAATTTTACAAGCTAAACCATAATATCTGTCTCACTGTTTTGCTTCGAGCAGCAGGTTAAGAGCTCTAAAATTTTCAAAACCTCAAATATTGACTTCGGTAAATGAATGAACATGACGAATTTTTCTCCAGAATCCAATGATTATTTGACAGGCTTATTGTCTTGCCGGCTATCAAAATGAAGTTTATGTCGATAGTCTAGGTACTGAAAGATCAGGCGCTGAAAGTGAATGAGATTATCCGACACTGAATTATTGTTCGATGCAGAAATCTAACATCAGATCATTTCCGTACACAAAAATATTGCTTTTATGGGCAAACAGTCATATTCATAGATAAATAAAAATGCGTTTCTACTGTGGTGTCGGTCTAAATGTTGCTTAGTGTTGAACTTCTGCGTTCACAGGCGGGCCAGTAAAGAGGAATTTTAGTAACACATAGACTGTTCAGTCGCTTTAGAAAATGAGCCGTGTTTGTGTATTATATTAATCATCTTATGAATTTCATATTAAAATTCAAAACATGGAGGTCCATTTCGCCATAATGCATTACGCTGACAATATGGGCCAAGTATTAAACGTCTCTCTCCAATGTATAGTATCTCCCGGGCCACTATTTCAACCCCTCGATAGGACATTTTGGTCCGTGGACCAACCGCTGCTGCTGGGTAAAAGTGAAGTAAAAGACTGGAATGCTGAAACCGCCAAATGTCGCGAGTGGGCTGGGTACTAGTCTGTGTAAGTCTTGTGGGGCGGGGGGCTTTATGCGATCAGATGGCAGCGGAAGGTTGAGGACGTGAGAGAATGCATGCGAAAATAACAAGAAGCCGCTTGGAGGGTGTGAGGGAGGGGGCACGTGTGTTTAGTCTGAGAACACTTCAGTATTACCTTACAAAGTCGTTCGATTTTGTGAATATTTAATATAGCACGCTACGTAGTAAACTAATGAAAACATTACATATTATCAATGACACAGACAAGTAATAAATAAATAAATAAATAAATAAATAAATAAATAAATAAATAAATAAACTTGTTTTAGTGAAGTAGTGGACTTTGCTTTATTGTCTGTATAGATATTTCAATGGTTGATTTCCTATTACTAGGTAGAGATGAATTGAATTTCACATCAGTGGCAGTCTATTAGGCCTAGTTCCGAGCTAGGCGCTGAAGACACGGATACTAAAACAATGCAAAAAGCGTGATAAACTTACTAACTTACTACCAACATAGTCAACCAACGATAGGCCATAACTATCACGAACTGCCCTGCAGTGGACCTGTATCTTCTCTTGCAGGTAAAATAAGTATACACTGAAGACAAACCCACGAACTGAGATTATGTTCTCAAGGAAATTATGTTATAAGAACATGTTTATGTCTTTGTATGCAGTTTCAATAGGAAGCTCTTGACTGTGAACATGTGACCAAATTATACAGTTTCGAGTGTGGCTGCCTTAATATAAAATGCACCGCTTTTGAAAACGTTCGCCGGAAACGCGCTCTTTTAGAATATCATTTATGTTGACGTAAAAGATCGTATTTCATATATCAGGTCAAATGCAAATTTTGGGATCATTCAGTTTAGAACTTTAGACCAGTTCTGAAGAAATTGTTAGAATTCTGTATAAAAACTTAAGTTCTTGCAGATCTTACGAGGAATTTTTGTATTTCGATGCCGATAAATAATTTAGATGTTCAAGTTTCTCTTCAAATCTTATTTTTGCATTATAAGTTGTTCTATATCACGATGTGTGTTAGCCTGTGTCTGCAGTGTGAATGTGACTTTGTTGAATGTGAATGAAATTTAGGTAGAGCACTGGGAAGAGAGTATGAGTATCCCGAAAATGTGAACCAAATGGGAATACATCGGCAAGAAACGCGCTCTTTGAGAATATCTATAAATTTGTGTCCGTAGTGTGATGAAGACTTGGCTCACTGTGATAGAGTACAGTACGCGTTTGAGAGTGCGGGGATCCAGAATATATGCACCAAATGGGAATCAGCCCGCAAAAACACGCTGTTTGAGAATCTGTGCCCGTTTGACATATTCAAGATTATAAAAAAAAATGCAACACACAAATTTCTCTACTCACGTCAGGGTAATTTTTTTTTCAAATATAAAGAAGAAAAATATCCGAATAAAAATGACCACTGTGAGCGCACCTTGACAGGGATGTAAAACATCAAGGTCTGCACCCTGACATGCGTCTTTTATATAGGGTTCCGCACGTTCATAGCATTATATAATCTACTTTGGCTATAACGAACGTCACCTTTCGACCGAGTCCGAGCTAGCAGAAAAAAATGCCCGCCGGGCCGCTGACTCTCTGTATACAGGGTGGGTGGTCAACGATTTCTGTTCAGATACGGAGGATAATCGATACGGATTGTAGTCGAGTATGTGTCTTATGTAAGTCCGAGGAGACGATTCATTAATGAATTTGGGGACGTGCGAACGAACTGCCGACGCGCAGAGATAACAATTTTACCGTATCTTTCTCTTACTCATGTCTAAACGTTAAACAGCATTTTTCTACAACGCCGATTACACTCCTTTTTTCCAGGGCGTGCCTTTTTATTTTCCACTTCCAAATCCTCTCTCTGCTCAATTCTACAGGTAGACTACTTTTTTTTTTCTTAAGTGAAACAGCACCGTACCCTGGTATTCGATTTCCATTTGAGGCCCCATATCCAGCTACTAACCCTAACAGTCTGAAATCGATTCTAGTACATATTCGCAAAAGGGAATAGTACTCGCCCACCCACAGAGTTTCATGTGCAAGGCCCTATGGTTTGTACTACGAGAGGAGTGTCGTGCAAGAAGCGCCCGGAATCTCCATGGCGGGCGGCGGGCGCGAGGCGGCCAATCAGCAGCCCGCAGAGCATGCGCACTGCATATCAAACTTGCCTTCTCTTCGTCATGTGCGAAGCAACATTGTGAAACGCCTGCGAGGAGAGAGAGAAAATGGCCGGGCCCGGCGGGACGAAGAGGCCTGTAAAGGCTGACAAGGGCGTGGGATAAGGGGTGTTGGAGTGGTTTGGGCGAACCACCCCCACGTTGTTTTTGAGAAGGAGTGGAGTTGATAGTGGAACGGTCCCGCGTGTCCCAAACTCCTCTCTCACTCTTCATCTGCCCCGCATAGTAACAACAGTTAAGCTGGAGAATTGTTTTGATTCTTTCCTCTCCCTCCTACCTCTACTTTCCGGCCGTGCGTCACCACCATCACTACTAGGTACTACCATCATCACCACTGCCATCGTCACCACCACAACGACCACCTTCACCATCACCACTACCACCGCCACCATCATCATCACCATCATCACCACTTCTGCCACCACTATTACCACCAATACTACTACCACCAATACCCTAACCATCACCATGGTCACCACAGCCACCACACCATCACCACCACCATCACCACCACCTACACCATCTATTTATTGTTAAAGACAACGACCATCGATTTTCTAATTTTCTTAGAAACGCCAACCATGATAGTGAACTGTGATAATGTGTTAGGCTATGGAATGATTAGTGAACCACCATGCAAATTCGTCTGTGGTGGCGTAAAACATCGTATTCCTTACGACTTAATAGAGAATTATACCACGTTATACCACTGATAAAATGTAATGACTCCACAAGCGTAATCTATGTTTGTATTCATTGAGTTAGGCCCACAGTATTGGAGGCTTCGTGGCTTTGCGGCATTAGGGGTAGTTCTCAGAGACAAATGACTGTTTTAACTAGGTTTGTGAGTTCGACTCCCGGGTAGGAAGATTTATGTTGTGGTGTCCTTGGTAAAGGTTCGTATTTACCCACACGACACACGTGTGTACATAATGAGTACCTGATTTTAGAGCTGAGAGAGGGGGTCAGGGCGCTGCACTTCTGCGACTAACAATAACTTTGTCATGGATTTCATTTGTAATATTGCGTATTTTTTATGTATTATGTATACTGTTCTGTGTTTATTTGTATTATGAATGCTATGTATAACACTCTGTGACATTGTAAAGCAATTTCCCCGAGGGGTTGTAAAACTCCAATTTTTCATTTATTTATTTTCATATTCTCACCTTGGTGGACTTCATCTGGGGAAATGCTTTTTGAGTTTAACTGGAAGTCTCCCAGTAGCTCAACCTGTCAAGGGAACCATAAAAACAGCCACATAACCACAAATGGCTTTCGCTATTGTGCTAAAAGAACCTCTCCACACTGAGAAAAACAGGGGCTACACCCTTGTAGATTGTAGACTTAGGATCGCCCCACACTGGACACGGCTGGGTGGAGAGGGCATGATTATTGGGCACTTGCATTATAGGGGTGGAGGCAGTGATGCGTCCACTGAGCACGTTCTTGTGAAAGGTTCAAGGGTTGTAGGTGGGTTATGTGACCTTGTTTCTGGAAAGTCGTGAGAGCAAAGTACGAGGGAACTTCCAAAACTTCCTTACCTATATGTTAATAATAATAATAGTAATAATAATGATGATGAGAAGAAGAAGGACGTTCAGTTTAACATCGATAATAAGTACGATACCTCGATAATAGTCTTTACCTCGTTTTCAAGTATGAAGTTCGCATGAAAAGATTCATTCTTTTCGAAATTTCCCCCCTCAGTTCAGATGTAAATGAGTACCTGGCTTTAAATCTGCGGGGACCATGGCGCTGCACAGCGAGCGACCAGCAATGACTTTGTTATGTGTTTCATTTTGTACTATTAGGTATTTACATGACTGTATGGCGTGTATTGTTCACTATGAATAAGATGTACAGTATAACCTTATATTGGCATTGCAAACCAGTTTCCCCACGGGGTCAAGGAAAATCCTGGTTTCACCTTCATCTTTCATTTTCATTATTTTCTATGTTTTCGACCATGATAGAAAGTATACCTCAATGAAAGAGATACTTTTTGAAGCATACTGTATTTGCATATCGAGATTTGACCGCAGATATGAAATCTTATGTACTCGAATTTTATTACTTACTTGCTGCAAAGTTCTTTTTTTTTTCTAAAATAAATTTATCTCCTGATATCGAATACATCACGAACTTGAATTTCTGAGCAAGTCACCTAAACTTGATTTACAGATGTTCTACCGTAAGAATATGATGGTAATGATCATGAAAATAAAGATGAGATACGGCAATATCTTCAAAATTAAAAAATCATGGGAATATAATAATTTCGAGTATGTGAGTTTTTGACTGATTGATTGAGTTTGTGTTTTACGGCGTGTCAGCACGATTACGGCTACATTACGTATGTGAGGCCACGGAGTTCGTGAGTTGATTATGAAGGATATTGCAAATAAGGGGATACGGCCACAGACAAAGACTGTCTTGATGTCCTATTATAAGACTTCACCAACTCATATTCTTGGAGGTTATTTCAAAATTACGAGCTTGAGATATGTTCGAGTTTGTGGTAATAATAATAATAATAATAATAACAATGCGATTTAAAAGCCTAATGTCCCCTCACGCGACTTCACATTTCTATTACCCCAGCAGGTCTGATCACTCCGGGCCATTCTCGACTACCTAGGGAGCGTAATAATAATAATGTTGCTGCCTGTTACAAGCGCTGATAACTAGCATTCTGGCAAATATCTTTCACCGCCTGTAGCCAGGTACTTATTTTACAAACGGATGGACAGCAGAAAATGTGAATGAAGTGGTTTCTCAAGTCGTATACAACATGACCGTGGTAGGGAGTCGAACCTACGACCTTTGATCTCGTGTCAAACGTCTTAAATATTCGGCCACGCTGGTCCACGCCACGTTTTGGGTGTGGGGGAAGGGGAGGGGGGATGGAGGAGAGAGGGAAGAGAGGGAAGGGAAGCTTTGATACACCAAATACAAACTAGAGTTTTAGCCTACATTGGCTCTCTGAAAAGATGACATTAAAGATCGTGGAATTCGGTTATAGTATTACAAATTGTGATCATAATGTTGAGGGTAGGCAAGCAGACTATCGTATCTCGAGATATGGCCATGTTTAGATACGATAGTTTGCTTCTCTACCCTCGATTATTGTACTCTTAGCGCTCACAGCTGTTGTCGAACATTAGTTTCCAGCGTCTCTCATGTGACAACTGGCCTATATGCACGAAAGAGAGCTGAGAAAGTTATTGAGTGATGTGGTCTGCTGGTAGGGCCATGAGTAGCT
>JAWQUT010000335.1:174290-186678 GCA_033807755.1 Ellobium chinense
CTAGCTTGCTTAGATACCTATCTCGTGGCAAAATTTACATGTACTTATATATTTTTCTGAAATTGTACTTTGTTTTATTAGCGCATCACACCACTTTTCATTGTAATGCTTTTTGTGCATTTAATGAATGTATTATATACATCATTAATGTCCGTGCTGTATCATGCGGTCAGCCGAAGATAGGCCTGCTGGTTAGAATAGCTTGTATGTGAGGATTTCAGCAGCTTCGCGAATTAAGTCTTTCGGCAGCCAATCAACTGGCAGCGAGTGACATGTGACCCCTAAGACTAAGTTGACTAAGAATCGTGCTGATCCGTACTCATGATAAATCTGAGATAGTTTCTGTCATGGACGTTCTTCACGATGGCAAGTTATTTAATGACCATCAGCAGAGTCGAAGTTAAAAACTACAGGTCAGATGCTGAAACTCAGTCGAATGGTCTGATAAGTTCGAAAGGAGATCTGTGTTTTCGACAAGATTTCTTGATTGTTCTAAAAAATATATACAATATATATATTATATATATATTACGGTCCCCCCAAAAAACAGACATTCTTCATCTATATTCCATTCTTATTGCCCCGCACTTCCCTTGGCTGCATTACCATTATTTTTGCCTGCGATCAGTGTTGTGGTCCGTCGTAAAGAGCAGCTGACAGGATTTTATAATTGCAGTCTATATTATTATTCACAATGAATTACAGAGATATACCACTACTTACTAGGGAAACCGCCTCGTGAATATGATGGATGCACACGATCTGCTGTTGCAAAACTAGGTCACCGGGTCCTAAATAATTGGAGTTTGTTGTTGTTCGTGTTACTTGCTCATACCTGTGGACTCGAATACGGTAGTCCATGTGTGCGATGCTGTGCGACTCTATATTTATATATATTTGATAGTGGTTTAAAAAAGCTTAGCGTAGCGGCAAAATCGAAGGCAACTCTACCTCGAGCGTGGATACTTTGCCTTATTCGATACCATTGCTCGCCCCGCAAATCAATACTAGATCTAGACCAGGTGACTGGAGTCGTTTCGCCGTGCAAAGGAGTTCGAGGTGACATGCATGAGTGTCGCCTGTGTCTCGCAAAGAAACCTCTCACCTGAGCACAAAAAACACGGATGGACTGTTTGGTCTAGGATAGTACAGACATGAATAGTAGACCATGTTCTGTGCCTTTGCGTTAGTGCTCAAGTGTTCACTGCATTCATGGACTTTTGGCATCCCCAACCTGATCGCTGCATGCAAGGACTTTGATAAGGTAGGTAGGCTGAGGCTGTGTGTCAGAAAAGAGCAGGCCTCATTGATTACTGTGACAAAATAAATAATGTGACACCAAACAGCTGTTGTAGCAGAAACTCAGGGGTAGGTAAGATTATGTAAAGACATATTAAGAACACATATTTGTCTCCAGGGAAGGATTTTCATATGTGAGCCATCCTACGACATGTAGGGGAGAAACAAGTTTGCAAGATTTGAAAACTGCCACTTTTCTTTCCTTGTGTATTCCAGACTAAAAGCCAAACCCCTCGATTTTAATACCATCCCCATCAAAATAATCCTTCTTTACCAGTGAAGGTCATGGGCATATTGTAGAATGGCCCATATATGGAAATCCGTCCCAATCCTTCCGTACCCGGTCTCGTGACCGTTAAAATTTGTCTCAAATGGCCAGATTTGGTCTAAGAAGGACAGATGAGCATTTTCTCCCAGTAAATTATTGTTATGATAAAATTTCATTTGTTGTGACCTGTCAATAAAGGCAATTCATTCGCTATTATGGTAAAAATAAAAATATCAGTAGGCAGAAATGCTGAAGCTAATCCATCTATTCAGTACACGATATCACGTGGTTTGTGTTACATTGACAACAACGGACAGCAGGAAAGATACCCGGCAATATTAATTTATCGGCTTATGCGTGCAGAGGAAAGTACAATATTTCTCAGTACTGAGGCGTGGATAAAAACATGATGTGTTACATATTAAGTTGTATCTAGACAAGTATTCCATAATGGAAGTTAACCCATTCCTCACTTTTTTTTTTTGTAACTGTCGTTGACGGATCCAGTGAGGGTTCACCGGGTACTCATGCATTCCCCCCCCCCCCCCCCCCCCCCCCCCCCNGCCCCATTTTTTGGTACTTTTAATAGTGTTCAGTTATAAATACTATTTATTAATCAAGTTCACTTGCCGATAGTTCTAAAAAGCTGTTCATTGCAGATGCCATCATCAAAACCACTGCACCAATGCTCTTTCAGACGCACGGAGCTTTTGGACATTTTGACATTAAATGTGAGGCCTCTATGGATTATAAAGCCTTAAGTCGCAACTTAACTTAGTTTTTAAGTCCACGTACATCCAACAATGGCTCCACCCCCTCAGCAGTAGTCGATAAGTGAAATAGTTTGCGCCTGATGTCACACAGCGAACGTTTCTTCGCATCAGTCGACTCAGTTTAATTTAATGGAGCAGCTGGGGAACACAGATAATAACTGCGATAAAAAAAAGAATGGTAGCTATGCGACAGTCAATTTCGTTTAGAGAATATTTACAAATATTCTGTTATCTGGAAAATGCCGCGATTGGGCAGACATATTCAGTAAAGCATGTTGTTTTTAAAGGACATCCATCCACTGCAGTGCATTTCATCATCACCTGGGAAGCAGATGGTACGAGGCAATAGTTTTGTGGGATGTGACGGATATTAATGCTCGTGTAATAAAAGGATAGTGAGTGCATGACGAAGTAAAACTGTATTGACCTGATTCGACAGTTCAGTGGCGTTCACTATTCTTTCGAAGGAACAATCCCATATCCATGTATAAAATTATTGACGATATACTTCTACATTCATACAGGTATGTGTTTTTCAGCGAAGTCAGTGTTGAGTCATTTCATTAGTGCGGTCAAGAAAAGCCATCAACACTGATGTTTCGATCATACTGACAGAAGAAGAAGAAGAAGAAGAAGAAGAAGAAGAAGAAGAAGAAGAAGAAGAAAAAGGCGAGGAAGAAGAAGAAGAAGAAGAAAAAAAAGAAGAAGAAGAAGTAGTAGTAGCGGTAGAAGTAGAAGAAGAAGAAGGGTGCTCAGGCCTTGCTGTGAGTTCCAACTGAAAACTAGGTAATAGTCGACAATTTTGACTCTCGACAGGCTTAATCGCATACAAAAACCGATGACATGTCTGCAACTTAAAGGGACAGTGATAGATATGTGCGTCACGGCCTAAAAAAAAAATCTACATTATTTTTTTCAAAAACATTAAACGGGTACATTATCCTTTCGCTTGACCATTTCTAAGAAAACACCCTTGAGTACCTGGCTTTAGAGAGGGGGGGGGGGCAGGGCGCTGCACCACTAGCGACCAGCAATGACTTTATGTATTTCGTTTGAAGTATTATGTATTTACATGAATGATGTGTGTTGTTCTATATCTTTAGATTTTATTTTATGAATTAAAATGTATAACATTGTAAAGAAATTTCCTACGTGGTAACTACAAGTCGTATTTTCATTTTTTTTGTTTCATTTCCGATCTGTCAGGATTTTCACTTTTTGTATGCTAGCAGACGATTAGTGCAGACACCTCACAAACTGTCTGGACCAATCGCCTGCTAGCCTGTCTCGCTTTTTGACGTCATGCAGCACGAGTAATGGTGACGCATGCAGGATGACGATCCCGACGTTCCTGCGGTGTATTCTCCGAAACTGTCAGGCAAAAGGAAAATTATAGGCGATTTAAATTATATGAAAACATAATGTAGATTTGTTAGGCTTGAAGGAAATAACTACCTCTGTCCCTTTAAGACCGTTAATATTATGAACCGTCTTCGCGAATAACTACACAGATCCATACATGAAAAGGACCGGTCTGACTCTCGCTGAATAATCTACGTAGGCACAAAATGCAACAAAGGCCGGTCATTCGAAAACACATACAATACCCCAGCCATATTGAACGGCCCAAACAATACACTGGTCAACAGCCGGAGACCTTTGCTCTGTGGAGAGGACATAGTATGATTAAGTTAAATATCTGCCGGGAGCAGGGGCGTAGCGAGGGTAATTATTTGGGTAATCTAGTATTCACGTCCAACCAGCTGTCTGACACCGCCAACTCTTTTGCACATGAACAAAAAAAAAAATTCTCCACATCTCCATCATTTATCGTTGCACATACTACTGTAAAAGTGTCATTGTCAAATATCACAGTAAAGTTATCATTAAGCAGTGATGACAGTAGTCAAGCGCACATACGTGACACACTTGTAACAACAACAACAACAACAACAACAACAACAACAACAACAACAACAACAACAACAAAACCCACCAAAACAAACAACCTGGAGTATTACAATCTCCTTCCTCATGCTCCATCTAAAAGAAGCAGCAAAAAGTTCAGTGGTCTTACAAATGACTCCAAGATTCTCTTAGTCATGAACTTTCCAGTATTTGAGTGTTTATGGTACCATCTATACTATTAGTCTCTCGTTGTCAAAAAAAAAAAGGACGCCATTTACGGAAAAGGTCTTGCGCAAAAAGAATGAAAAATAACAGTCAGCATAGGGGGATTATCTAGTTTTCTCGCAGATTATTGGGATTATTGGCCACATTTTTGAAAGGGGTTTCTATCACGGCACAACCTTGAGTGCAACACATTGTGCATATGGAAGCGCCGCTGAATCTGTGAAACGATGTTTCCACATCAGAAGCGAAGAAAACCTATTTTTTTATGCTTCATGATTATTACAACAAACTAGAAATATGTGGGACTGTCCCATCATTTTACGGCCAATATGTTACAGATTTTACGGCAAGAGAGTATACCGTAATTTTACTGCCAACATGTAATATCATTTTACAGCAAGAAAACAGGTCGCCATTATTAAACGGCCAACACGTAACAGTAATTTACAGCCAAAACAGGCTTGCCGTATTTTTTACGGCAGAAAAAGGCTTGCCGTATTTTTACGGCAAAAAAAGATCCCCCGTAATTTTACGGCAAAATTTTGGCATTTTTTGGTGCCAAAGTTTTGCCGTATTTTTACGGTGAAAATTTTTACAGTGATAGCTAATGTTGACAAAGTCGACCTAGCAATGCTTGTAAATAATAGTTCATAGTATTAGGTGAAATAATACGAAGGTGATGTTTGAAAAATGTGACGAAACATTTCGGATTAGTTAAATTGTAACCGATGAATACGATAATATTTTGGTAATCTCAGATTCATAGATTACATAGACGCAACATCCGCGAATGCTACGCGATACTGACTTTTACATTAGCTTTAGCCCTAGGGAATCTCCGATTGGCACATGCCCAGTTCACCAGTCAGAAATTTATATTCGGAAGTAAACATGTCTTGAAAATGACATCTTGCATCTCACATATATTATTGACTTGGCTGTATGAGGCGGACAATCCCGAATAGCAAGTGTTTTAATACAACATACAACTGCGCCTAATCACAACGCCTAAGGAGCATGGAAAATGTTGCCATTAAAAGAATTTGCGATTATCCAGTTATTTTGCATAGTGCTGTAGCATTTTGTCATGCAGAAAATGTTGCAGTTAAGAGGAAATTGCTATTATACAGATTGCGATTAAGCGAGGGGACTATAATGATTAATGCGACAGCTGTTGGAATTTTTATTAATATTGAAAACTGGAATATTTTTGTAAAATTCTGATGATGTTCAAAGACTGATTTAGCTGTATGCCTCTCCCTGGACTGCAATGCGAGGAAACCCCTACATACACAACTTTGTCCGAATATTCGAACAGGCACAATAGTATCGTCTCTCAATTGCGATGAATTATTTCACATTTTGGGGGGTGGGGGTGGAGGAGGTTGGGAGAGAGAGAAGGGGGGAATTGGTAATCACCCTGGGTTACATTTGTTTGATCCTTGCAGCTGTGTGAAAAGGGCGGTCTTTTTATTCTGTAGGCGGTCCCTTGGAGATCCCCTGGAGATCATTAACAACGGAAATATCAATCGCTAAGCAGGCCGAAATGGCTGCGACTGATGCGGAAGAGCTAGAATGTAATGCATTGACTTTCGAACGGTTTTGTTGTCATTAGCGTATACATTACCATCGATCCTTGGCATATTCTTCTATGACACAAGGATGTTGATTAAACAAACAAACAAAAATTCCATTAACAAATTGGAAACGATAGATAGTGGTTGCCATTTTGCGGAGCTCCAATTTCCGGTGTACGCAAAAGATTCCACTAACATCTATTTCTAGCATGTGCACAGACTTCCCCGCACGGCTAACGCTCACAACAACAACAACAACAAAAAGGGTACTCTTAATTCTCATGCCGTTGTTTGAGACTAACCTATCGTGACGTCACGACACCTAGTCTATTTTTTTTTAAGTCTGCCCTTCCCAAAGCTTGTGTAAAAGGCAATCGTGCTGCCAGGGCCGGAGCTATCTCATCGCCTTTCCAAGGCCGGTAAGAGTTTCATTCGAAACGTCTATTTCCCATTGTACAGAGCCACTGTATTTTGGCATAGACTTTAAATGAATGGGATCAGAATTAGGCCTAGATTTAGATCCTATCTTTAGGCTCATGGATGAGGGGGGAGAGTGAGGGGATAGTGGTGATGGTGGTGGTGGTGGGAGGAGGGAGGGGGAATTTTATCTTTGTACCGCCCGCATGGCAGGGCTTGGGGAGTGGCAGGAAGAGGTGGGGGTGATGGTTACAATCATTCTGTCTTCTTGTGTCTGATTGTCTGTCCGTATTTCTAAATGTCCTTCTATGTTTTCTGATTGTCTGTGCATTTATTTAATTGTTTGCCCATTTGTCTGCAAATATGTCCAATGATAGCTATCTGCCCATATTTTTTCAAATTGATGATTACAGCGGAAAATGATGATTTGAATCTGAAATCTTTATCTTCGTGTTTCTGAAGGCCGGAGAAACAGTAAACAACTCGGTAGTCCGGAAGTGCGATGAGTTCGATAGAATCTGATGTTCGAATCAGGCTATCGCTCCAGACACATAACATAAAATAAAAGCCAAGGAACAAACGAGTTCGATAAGAGTTCAGTATCATCTGTGAGAGCAAACTTTTTTTTTCTCCAAAACTACAGAGGAGTATGTGATTAACCTGAGTCGATTGTACTTGGAAAGCGATGGGTGTGACATTTGAAAGCTTGCGCATTAACGATGGGAATCTCTTATCGTAAGTATTGCATTAGTGCGCAGGTGCTGAATGCACCCTTAGTAGCGTTCAACGCGCAGAGTTAATGTAATCCTTGCTATGGTAAGAGAGCCCATCGTTAATGCGCAAGTTCTCCAATATTGCATCCTATTGGATCCATGACATTGTCAATCGATGTGAGACAAAAAGCAGACGCTGCAAACGGAGGACTTAGAGTTGAACCTGATCTAGCGACCACCTGTATATCGCGACTTCCTTCTTTGGCGACCAGGTTTCAGGGACAACCGTTCGTATTACTGTGTAACTGACTCCAATTATTATGGCGATCACCTTTCTACCGCGATTGGGACTACTCTGGTTTTTTTTTATGTCCCATATAGTATAAAACATAAGAAAAGACACTGCGTAAGGTGACCGCCAGCTGTCTAGACTAAAACATCGTAAGAGCCGCTCTATGGTATTGCTACCAAGTATGGGGTTAAAAAGTTATTTTTTTCTATGTAGATTAGTTTCAATATACAAGCTGTTACTTTTTTTTTGTGACTGCTATAAGGCAGTCTCAAACTTACGAACCACCTAAAAATCAAAGGCGAAATCAAAATTCTCTACATGTGAACAGAAATTCAATCTGTAAAAGACGACCATGTGTCTAAGTAGACCCCTTTTCCGTGGCTTTAAGTGAAGAAAAGCATCACCGTTTCTCTCTACGCCTGAGATATTCATAAACTGATGTAAATGTATAGATCTACTTCTACATGACAGTGCAAAAGGACGCACATTAGTTTTAATGCCCGTGAAAAAATGGTAGAATAATTTCTAGTACAAGTTCAACCGCATATTGACGTTTTGAAATGAATCAATTCTCATGCCCTTTTAGAAAATAAAATAAATGTACTTTTGAGTTGAGATAATTAACAATATGCCTCGGCTCCACAAATATCATCAGTATGGTGACAGATAAAGGACAGAATGATAGACGGAGGTAAAAGAAGAGGAAGAAGAAGAAGACGTTGTGATAAGATAACATGGCCGTCTTCCCAGCATCCATCACAATATTGACGACTTCCGCTTACGTCCTTCTGTTTCTGTGTAAACAACTGAACGAATGATCAGCGATAAGGCAAACCAGACATCTTGGACTAAAGAGAAATGTATGGGCCAAGCTATATTTAAGGCAGTCTTTTTGATAGGCTTTGGATGAATGTATAATACGTAATTAGAATTAGCCCATTCCTCTCAACAAAGACAATGTCAACCATATCCTCAACAACGGGATAAAGCGGAGAAGAAGATGTGAGGGAGACGACATAATTTCAGGGACAAAGACAGAGAAAGGTAGAGAGAAGGGGAAGGAAAGGTAACCAAGTAGACTAATTCAGTATAAAATGGCTCGACCGGAACTCTATATAATAATCATTCCAGAAATTCTATATATAATTTTCAACATCGGAATAGAATATAAAAAGGGTAACGGGGGAATTTGGTATAAAAATATTTCCAGGGGATTTCAGTGTAAAAGAATTGAGGTAGAAAATAGGAATAAGGTATTATATCACAGATCACTACAAGAATGCAGTATCAGGAACATAATATAATGCGAAAACCAAGAACAGGATATTAAACTGCAGCTACGCAAACCTGATATAACAAGATTATTACATGCAGTAAATATTTCAATCTTCTGTGTTAACACATGAAATTGGCTTCTTTACATTAAGTATGCAAATTTTGATGTGTATTAATTCAAGAATCTTAATAATAGTATCAGAACGCATGAATTAGCTTTAAACTTAATAAAGCAACATATTTGTGAAAAGTTAGGCCGCTTCATACTATGAGAATTGTTGCACCACGGTCCATTATAGATCCTTATTTCATTTATGTTGAATAAGACGCTTTTACATTAACATAGACCATCTGAATTTGTCATCCTGACAATCACTTCATCATCATCATGGAATACAATTCATCATTATAGCCAAGGGCATAATGTCCATGTAATTTATGAATCTCAGATTACCGATATATTGTCGTATGTATCCAATAGAATTTAACTAATCCGAAATGTTTCGTAAAATTTTCAAACATCACGCTCGTACTGTTTCAACTTCTATAAGCCATTAACAAGCATCGACAATACGACCTCGTATAATCTAAATATACTCGCCGATAATCTGAAAACATCCATCACTGTCTCACAGATTCAGCGCTCCAGTATGCACTGTGTAGACCTATTGATTGTATCTAAGGCTGTGTCACAAGAGGAACTATTCCAAAAAAGATGGCAAGTAATCTGAGGGGAATCTAGATTACCCACTGTGGTGATTTTTTTGTTTGTTTTTGTGGGTTTTTTTTGTGCAAGAGTGGCAAGACCTTTTTCGTGAATGGTTTCCCGGATTTTTCTCAGGGCTACCAGACTTGGCTCTTTCGGAGCGAAATACCAGATCTTTGTCTGACTTTTAAAAGCCATTGGCTCCCAAATAACTGACTGGCTGTTTGGCTCTATTTTAACTCTAACGGACTTGAGATCAAAATTGACTGATTTTCTATGCAAAAAACATTTATACTTCTCTTAAACTGTATGGTATTTGAAGTGACAGGTTTCTGTCGTAACTGAAAAAAATGAGCATCAATTGAAGAACGATTCCAAAACTGCAGTCATCCAACAATTGTTTTTCATTCTCCAATGTATGTAGAAAGGTTGATGACAATCATAATACCCTTGTATATCCAGTACCAAGACAATTCGTGGTAAATGTCTTGTGTCATGCGAAATCTTAATCTCAGTCGGCCATTGAAAGTTTCGGACAGCTGGTTGGATGTCAGGGCTAGATTACCAAAAAATCACCCTTGCTACGCCCCTGATCATACCGGCAAGGGCGGCAAGACTAGCAATAACAACAAAACAATACGAGCAACATCAACAGCAGCAACAAAAAAAAATAAATGACGTTAATGCAAACAACAATAGGAACGTTATTCAATTTTCTTCACAGTAACTTTCATATTGTATATCCTCTATTGGAGTCAGAGTTGCAACCTAAAAGGGAATTGTAGTGTTGGCGCAAAAGCCAGTTTAGATCCTGCTCATTTCACTCTTTATAATATGATATTCCGTTGACTGCAGTTTTGTACTGGATTCTGGTCTGTAGATATTACAGTATATGCAATTTCTGACCCTGCGTTTTTTCTACCCTATTCGGGTAACCGCAATTTTGTACCAAATTCTGATGTTGAGTTATTTCATAATGCAATTCGGAAAGGAAATTTTTTATACTGAATTCCTACTCCGACATAAGATTAAGAGATTACATGCTGCTCCTGGGTGCAAAATCCCGTCCAGCCCCGCCCCCCGCCCTCCGCCCCCCATTTTTAAAAATGTCAAAATCCTGATTTTTCCATTATGTCAGTTAATATTCTGGGAGGGTCTTTATATCAAATTCCGGAAATTGGCAAGAAACCCCGCACCGCACTTCCGAAGGAAAATGGATAAAAGGGGAAGAGTCGGAGAACCAAAAGGATGCGATAGGAGCAAATAGAGAGAGAGAGAGAGAGAGAGAGAGAGAGAGAGAGAGAGAGAGAGAAGGACTAGGTGCGAACGATGTTAGTTTAGAATTCAGAGAGAGAGAGAGAGAGAGAGAGAAAGAAAGAAAGAAAGAAAGAAAGAAAGAAAGAAAGAAAGAAAGAAAGAAAGAGAACGACAGATTTTATCATTCAGTTTGTCAAACTGGATCTTTGAATCAGATATGTACACACCTGAGTAGGTCTATGCCCTATTTATGATAGACCGCAAGAAATGGCCTATGGCTTGCACGTATAGCATCATGGGGTAACCGGGAAGCGGAAGTGGGTGTCATTTAGTTTTCTTTTAATTATATGTAATATGGTATCAACCTATTGCATAGAGAAATAAAATATGTCTCCACAGTTAATTAGGGAAAAAAAACCCACGTTTTGAGAAAACCCACCATTGCGCGTCATAAATCCTTGTTTATGTATTGTAAAGAGCAAAAGTACAAATGACTATACTGGACTTCCGATACGTAGGAAAAACTCATTTTATCACTAGAGCAGATAAAATTGTGCAAGTGCATGTATATATTATGTTGCTGCCTTCATGAGAATTGGAAAAATAAAATTCAGAGTGTTCCCTCATCTATGCTCTCCTCGAGATTACCTTGAATGGCAAAATCTGAAATGTCGTCCAGCCGAAGAGTTTAAATGAGGTATCGAACTTCATCATGGGTTTTGATATCAGCCATTAACACGCACGTGCTGTAAGTCTCGTTTTGTATGGTAGTTTCGAGACTTTGGCAGACCTACCAAGACAGCTATTTCAGAGTCGGGCAGAGGGAGAGAGAGAGAGAGAGAGAGAAAGAGAGAGGAGAGAGAGAGAGAGAGAGAGANAGAGAGAGAGAGAGAGAGAGAGAGAGAGAGAGAATATGCTGTGTGCAAGGACTCCCTGACCTGCCACTCCATTGCGTGTCCTTAACGTTCCTTTGCCTTCACACCACCGACGATGGGTGTACGTTATCCTCACTATCAACCCTACCTTTCTTTCAGCTCAATGAGCAAATATCCAGCTGGGGTCCTTGTGAGATTTCGGAATTTCATGCATGTCTTGCTCTTGGGAATGGAGTGTTGCATTTTCCCTTGGAAGAGCATCCATGATATTGCTCTTATGAAATGCATAAACCCAAATCTAGGCTGCTAGGCACTGGCCCCGTGAAGATCTGACCGTTTGATTTCCTTTGTGCGCAATATCATAAGACATCTCCGCAGACAGCGTACATGATTGAAAAAAGAGAGAGCACGCAGGAGAGAGTTCCTAGATTTTGGAAATAATATCTAGGGACTGTTCCAGGTTTGCTTTCTTCTTTAGGTCTATCCCTAATCTTAAACCTGCGCATATCCTAAGTCAGGCACTAGGGTTGCATCCGGAAATTTGCCGGGTTCAATTTCAGTTCAGTATAGCTACGTGTGACCTCTGTCACGTGGTGTCTGATGTCTGGTTTTATATGGGGTATAATTATGTGGGAGGTAACATATTTTAGCTATCACTTCCAAAATACGTCATAACTGATGAATTCACGTTGAGTCAAGTACACAGTAATATGAAAAACCATAATGGATCCCAGTGGGTCTTAGCTGGATATCTGCTATTCAGATGTTTATGAGTAAAATCTCCCGCGTCACCCACCCCCACG
>JAWQUT010000335.1:214429-224822 GCA_033807755.1 Ellobium chinense
CCTTGCCCCACTTGTAAGAATATCCACGCCCCTGCTTGTGTCACCGTAATTACATGTCCTTCTATCATTTCCAGTACGGTATTACATAATCCAGTCAAGCCGTTACAACAAGCCATCCCACGGCGGAGTTGATGCCCTTCATTATCCGCGTTTTCACTTGTTATTACCTCTAAGTACAGTATTACGTAACTCCGCCGGTACAAGCCTTCCACTGTGGTTGTCATTTCTACGTTCTAAGACTGTTCGACAAAGCGCCTTATTGCTGATGCATCATGATTGTAATAATGATAATAGGAGAATGAAGAAGAAGAAGAAGGAGGAGGAGGAGGAGGAAAAGGAGGTTTATAAATCCTATATCCAAGCACCACTCGCTCAGCTCACAGGATCCCGCGTATTATTATCACTCTAGAGGGCCAGGTCACTCAGAAACTTTCTCAGTTCCCTGAGGAACACTCAGGCTATTTTACAGGCGCGGAACACCAGCATTTTGACTACACTGGTCACTGCCTACATTTTCATCGATGGGTGGACTGGGGAGAAATGAAAAAAGACTTTGTCAAAGCACTTACATGTTCATGGAGCGGGAATCGAACCTGCACCCTTTTAATCTATAGTCTAGTATTATAATAACGATTCTGCCAGGCTGCTACACCTCATGAACTTCCATCACCAAATAGGCCTACCGAGTACTATTAATATATTATAGTCGATATGGAACCACTTAGCAGCGCCAGGTGGCGACTGACCTTAACCCCAACCCAGTTTTTTTTTACACCTGTTAAGTAACCGATACCTCGACACGGGCGAGCAGTGCACGGCAATTTGGTCGGCAATTACCGTAATGTGCTGAAGATTGCATAACACAGACCTACGTGATGTGCGCATCGTAAATGTATCTCCGTCTCCTTTCTAGTTCAGTATCAGTCACATAATAAGGCAATGAAGCACTGAGTCATTACTTTCCTTTCTACCATTTTCAGTATTTTATTTCATAACCAAGTCGAGCTATTAATCACGATCGAAGATCATGATGGTTGTCAGTGTAATTGCTGCGCGGTAGTTTTGTAAATGTACAGTTAGTTAAAATTATAAAATCATGATTCAGTTCAGTTTATTGTAGCCAAATGCCAGTGCGTAACATGGGTAAAAAAAAAATGTTGGTTGTCAATGCTATTGTTACGCAGCAGTCTTAAAATGTACAGTAAGTTATAAACATAAAATCATCGTTCAGTTCATTTCATTTTATTTTAGCTAAAAGCCAAGGCGTAACACAGGTAAAAACCCGTTGGTTGTCAGTGTTATTGTTGCGCAACAGTCTTATAAATATACAGTTAGTTGTAATTATAAAATCACGAATCAGTTCAGTTCAGTTTAGTTTACTGTGGCCTAATGCAAATGTATACGCGTTTAAACAAATGGGAGAACTCGATTTCTTTCAAATGATGGGTATATATAAAAACTCTTTACATTTCGTTCGTTTGCAGCTAACAGTGTCTGTTTGTATTCGCATGTTAGATCGATGTTAAAGTAGCTGGTCGAACTGTTTCTTTGTTACGCCACTGCGCTTGGGTCGAAATATACCGGCCGGGTTTGCACCAAAGCACTCTTAAGTCAGAGCTAAAACTCGTGGGATCGAAGTTGGTGAGCTAAGATAGTAATTTTCCGGAAAAGGAAACGTCAATTTTACTGTAAATTACACACACTCGGCTCGTATAAAATTGCACTGATGTTGTTTTTTTTTTCTTGAAAGTGAAGTATTTATTTCATCAATACAAGGCTACGTGCCTCTTACTAGTATTGTGACAGAAATAGCACAAGCCTAATGCGGGATCTGGTTTATTTGACAAGGTTTCAGCCGGCGAAGGAAAACACACAGCCTGATTCATTGGGGGCCACACAAGATAAAGGCGTGGAGGTAAACATGCGGAGTGGGAATGTGGGCCAAGCTTGAGGTGGTGATCAGTATTCCCACCTTTTAATTTTGATATGCTTTTGTTATTAAATTGCCTTAATCCCTGTGATACGTATGGCGTACATGTTTGCCTTAACGTTTGGTCCAACAGCGATTTGACGTGCAGATTACAAGAGCGAAACTGTAAATGCCTGTTTGAGCCATTCAATAAAAATTTCTCCTCGAACTAAAGGAACTTTTCGAGATGGCCAAGGCTGATTCGCAGGTCTGGCGCTCAAATTATATACTGTTCACGACAGGGGTCGTACGTTCAGTTTTTTTCACAATTTTAATTTAGATGAAAACGGGGTTAAACATTTGGCTTTCTTTTGCAGATCACAGACCCGCACAAATGAAATCCGATGAAGCCATTAGGAAACATTGCCTGCAACAATTATTTCCTCACATACTCAAGACTGAATTTCACCAATTTTGCGATGTAATTTCATGTTATACAATTATTTTTGCACAAGATCTTATACTCTGCTATTATCGACTCAGATAGTCCAATTTTAGTTAATAAAAAAAAAAACACCAAAACAATTAGGCTCCAGCATCCTGCACTTACATGTACGCCCTAGAAGTAGTATCCCGTGCCATGCCCTTTGTACCCCCACGTATTATTTTCTACGTAATAAACTATTCCGACGTGCAGGCCCGCAGTACGAGTATACATATTATTGTGCTGAAGCACTGTAAAATCCAAACTCCAACAAATGACGCGCAGGCTAAAGAGCTTATGGTAATCTGATGACATCAGCCGTGGAAAAACATGACGTAACGATGGGGTTAAATTAGGCATGAAACCAGCGAGCCGACTGGGGCCAATAGCCCCTACTACAAGAGAGCTTCTGCATTAACGACGGAATTGTGTTACCACTGTTATTGCGTCGGTGCAGACTGCATCCTTTGTAATGTATACAGCTTATGCTATTCTTATCATGGTAAGAGATCCCATCGTTAATGCGCAAGCTCTCAACTTTATCGTGGGTTATTTGCCACTAAATCCTGGTCTAAATATTACTCTAGCAGCATCTACAACGGGCGGGAATGGGTAAAGGGGGTGAGAGAAAGGGCAGAGGCCCACCGGCCCAAAAACTTTAAGAAGTGGTAAACATTGTCTCAGACACTTGTGGTTTGGCGGGCGGCAGAATTCCAAAAGAATTACCATCAAACGTTTGCCCTGAGGTCATATGCCAGATATGTTCAACGATTATTGGAAACAGACGATTATCTATAACTGCAGCAACATACCTCATTCATGTGCTTTCGTTCAGCCTGCTCTAAAGGGAAGGATGAATGGAAGTCTTCAATGGGATATCTGTAATTCATTAAATAAAATATATATAAGCGGAAAGAAAATAACAAAATTTCTGTTTTAGAATGTCTGCTAACAACATTGTAACAGGTTGAGGTTTCGCAGGACGCTTTCCTTGACATGCTCATCTCGGTTGATGATCTCAACGCTACAGAGCTCTTCAGTTGCAAACAGTTCTCCTATCGCTTTCTCTCCCACGATATGAATTTCCAACAGAATTTCTCTAAGACGATGACGATGACGGCGATGATGACGATGCAAAAGACATGTATTGATACTCAGTGACTCTCTCAGAATATGAAGAACCAGGGCTCTATTTAACGATAGTTACATTTGTAGCTATTTCGGAACATGTTATCCATTAATTATTAGCACCTTTACCATAGGAAGGGGGTTGTAGGTATTCAAGCAGGATATCAATAATTCATCAAAGATATAAAAGCAGGGTGGACTGCAGCCAACCCGCGGCTGTTCTGGATTATTTTGCAATTTGAAAAAATTGTTGTTGTTGTTGTTGTTGTCGTAAGCGACAAGTTGGCCTAAATCGAATTATCACAGAAATTTGCGTTTTGCCAGTTTATACAACCTTCTCAGCAGTGTTATTTAAATTTTCTTCAGCCAAAACAATCATCGTTCGTTATGTTAAACAATTTATCTTGCGAACCAAAATTAACGTAACGTCAAAACTTCCACTTTTCTCAATCAAGTGCCGCGTGACACTTGAAACAAATAGGTTCTAGAGGGGCGATATGAATTTTGTTATCCCTGCTACTTTGGTCAGTGGATATGCATCTAAGTCCTTAAGCAGGGTATCAGCACATCGTGATATATACGTGTACATAAAACCATAGGGTCGTCATAACCAGCCCGTTGATTCGCGTTCCCAACAAGAGTTTGAATCAAAAACCTTAACTGACATTAGCCTAGAGTAATTAGATTCCATCACATGGAAAAGTGTCATTTACATTCATTTGCATATCTTGCTTGCTTGCTTGTTTGCTTGCCTGCTTGCTTGCTTGCCTGCTTGCTTGCTTGCTTGCTTGTTTGCTTGCCTTTCCGAGTGCCTGCCAGTCGGTTTGTCTACCTGTCTCATGTCTGCCTGTCTATCTACCTGCTTATAGCTGTCTATTGCCTGCCTGTCTGTCTGTCTTGTCTGCTTGCCTGGTTGTCTGCTTTTCATGTTGTCTGGCTGTCTACATGTCTGTCTCTGTCTGTTGCCTACCTGTCTGGCTGCTTATCTGTCTATAGTCTATCTGTCTGTTATAGTGTTAGTCTGCTTGCCTATCTGTCTGTCTATCTGTTGTCCTGCCTACCTGCCTGCCTGGCTGTTTATCTGTCTGTAGTCTGTCTGTCTGGCTGTCTGTCTGTCTGTCTGTATGTATGTCTGTCTGCCTGCCTGCCTGCCTGCCAGTCTGTCTGTCTGTCTGTCTGTCTCTTGACTGCCCTCTGGCTGTCTGCTTGCCTGCATGCCCGCCTATCTGTCTGTCTGTCTGTCTGTCTGCCTCCTGGCTTTCTGTCTGTTTGCCTACATGCCCATCTGTCTGTCTGCCTGTCTGTTTGTCTGCCTACCTGACTGCCTCCTGTCTTTGTTCACCTGCATGCTTGCCTGTCTGTCTGTCTGTCTTTTTGACCACCTCAAGTTTTTTTTTTGGTTGCCTGTCTCTCTGTCTGCTTTCTATCTGTTTGTCTATCTGTATGTCTGTCTGTCTGTATGTCTGTCTGCTTGACTGCCCCTTTTCTTCTGTTTGCCTGCATGCCCGTCTGCCTGCCTGTCTGTCTGTTTGCCCCCTGTCTTTCTGTCTGTTTGCCTGCATACATGTCTGTCTGTCTGTCTCTCTGTTTGTCTGTCTGTCTCTCTCTCTCTCTCTGCTTGCCTGCTTGCTGTCTTCCTGTTTGCTTGCCAGCCTGCCCGTCTGTCTGTCTGTCTGCCTGCCTGACTGCTTCCTGTCTTTCTATCTGTTTGCTTGCATGCCCGCCTGTCTATCTTTCTATCTGTCTGTCATTCTCTCTCTCTCTCTCTCTCTCTCTCTCTCTGCCTGCCTGCTTGCTTTGTTTGCTTGCCTGCCTGTTTGCTGTCTGTCTGTTTGCCTGTCTGTCTGTCGTTCTGACTGCCTCCTTTCTTCTGTTTGCCTGTCTGTCTATCTGACTGACTCATGTCTTTCTGTCTGTTCGCCTGCATGCCCGTCTGTCTGTCTGTCTGTCTCTCTCTCTCTCTCTTTCTCTCTCACTCACTCTCTCTCTCTGCCTGCCTGACTGCTTATTGTTTTTGTTTTCTTGCCTACCTACCTGCCTGCCTGCCTGCCTACCTACCTGCCTACCTACCTGCCTACTTGCCTGCTTGTCGGTCTGTCAATATTGCTCAAATAGCACACAAAAAAATCAATAGCCTGTGATCGATTTCTACTCGTTTTTTTTTTTTAATCTGCTCGCTAACTTCTGTCAGCTTTCGTCTGTATTTTCCTTCTATTCTGCCTGCAAAAATATTTACGGGTCTGTGGTTTGTTTCGTCTCCATCTCTCAATAAAGTACAGCCGAATTCCAGACTCTCTCTTTAGCTCGTCGCCTGGTAATTTAATTAAATTCCACACTCTGTCTGGCTCTCTCTTGCTCTCTCTCCCTCTCTGTCTCTCTCTTTTTCTCTCTTTCTCTCTCTCTCTCTTTCTCTCTCTCTCTCTCTCTCTCTCTCTCTCTCTCNCTGGTAATTTAATTAAATTCCACACTCTGTCTGGCTCTCTCTTGCTCTCTCTCCCTCTCTGTCTCTCTCTTTCTCTCTCTTTCTCTCTCTCTTTCTCTCTCTCTCTCTCTCTCTCCCAAAACAAATTTTGCTTAAATGTCACACTCAATCCCTTCGCTCACCCACACAAACTCTCTCGCTTCGTTTTTTTTTTTCATATTCACACTGGTTTGCCTGCGTGTATGTGTTCCCTAAATGCGCTGAGGAAAATTTGCTATGAGATCTTCAAATTCGGATGAGGTATCTAAATTAATCAATTATACATAGAATAGTGTATCATCATTCAGAGGATTTGTTCAGCTACTTTGCGCGTCCTGTGTGTCGGGCTTTTGGATTGGTGATGATTGTTATGATTGTTATGATTGTTACCAGTAATACTCTTACTGATCTCTACTTTGCCAGCTATGACTCTCTCTCTCTCTCACTCTCTCTCTCTCTCTCTCTCTCTCTCTCTCTCTCTCTCTCTCTCTCTCCTTCCCTCCCTTATCTCTTTCTCTCCCTTCCTCTCTCTCATACACATAAACACACATACACTCACTCACTCACTCACTCACTCACTCACTCACACTCACTCACTCACTCATCCTCACACAGGCAACACGAGTGACTCTTTTGGAAGAAGAAAAACAAACAAACCAGTTCTAACCACCCAGCACTAGCGCTAGCTCACACCAGCTGTACATTTAGGATATTTTTAATCTCCGCTCTCCAACCTGTGAATTACAGCTGGTGTCAGGGCTCGGTGATAATAGTTCAGTCAACCCCTACTGTCACTTGCGGTGTTCTTTTTTAAGAAAGTACAAGATTGATAGTACGGCCATGAAATGGCTGAATGAAGCAAGTTCAGAACACTAAGTTTTGAGAAATTGACAAAAACAAGGGTCAGCAAATATGGCAAGCAAGACACTGGACTTACTATCTTACAAGACACTGGAGGTGTTATCTTATATGATACTGGACTTGCTATCTTACATGACACTGGAGGTGTTATCTTACATGACACTGGACTTGCTATCTTACAAGACACTGGAGGTGTTATCTTATATGATACTGGACTTACTATCTTACAAGACACTGGAGGTGTTATCTTACATGACACTGGACTTGCTATCTTACATGACACTGGACTTGTTATCTTACATGGCACTGGACTTACTATCTTACAAGACACTGGAGGTATTATCTTATATGATACTGGACTTGCTATCCTACATGACATTGGTCATGATATCTTACATGGCACTGGACTTGCTATCTTACATGACACTGGACGTGTTATCTTACATGACACTGGACTTGCTATCTTACATGACATTGGTCATGATATCTTACATGGCACTGGACTTGCTATCTTACATGACACTGGACGTGTTATCTTACATGACACTGGACTTGCTATCTTACATGACACTGAACTTGCTATCTTACATGACACTGGGCATGTTATCTTACATGACACTGGACGTGTTATCTTACATGACACTGGACTTGCTATCTTACATGACACTGGACTTGTTATCTTACATGGCACTGGACTTGTTATCCTACATGACATTAGACTAGCTATCTTACAAAAATGTAGATTAACTAAGGCAGATTTCTGCAGAAGTGGAATGATTGGGAGATAGGACTTATTTCACTGATTCAGACTAAATACTTCTCAGGTTTGATGAAAACAGTTTCGATGCTTCCTTCTGTCATTTCACAGCAGAGTTGTGACAGGGCACAGTGATAATACTTGTAGTTCAATCAAGCTCTAGAGTCACCTGCTGTGAGCTGAACTAAGAAAGTACAAGACTATTACAGTTTAAGTCTTCGAGGGAGGATTCAGCGAAGACTAAAAACTACTGTGTTTGTTGATAAGATAGGTGGCATCACCTTCATAATTATCATCATCATCATTATCAAAACCGCGAGTCACCTGGTATATTTGGGTGGGGCGATTACATGTCCAAGCCGTAGTTTTACTAAGTCCTCAGCCCTTAAGTAGGAATGTGTGGCCAGGGGTAGTCTATATTATACCATCATCACCCCTGATATCATTATATTCGTTACGGTAAAGATCAATGATGAAATATAGACAATCGCAATGTCTCGTAAGACGTTGACTAGGATACAATATCAGAAACAGAAATGTTATGTGAAAAGGACATTATTTATTAATTATTAATTGGCCTGACCGAATGGTGAGGCCATTACCTGAGAGACTGGCCCCAAGACAACTGAGCCCCATAGTACTTTGACAACTGAACCATATACAGTAGTACTGTACCAACTGAGCCGTTAGTTATACATCAACTGAGCACCAGTTTAGAAAAAAAAAATGCGGTAAACCTTTTTTTTTTTTTTGTCAGATGTTTACTTAGAATTGGTAATTGGTTGCTAATCTTGTACGTGCAGGTGTGCTATGTTTGTTCACAGTGCAAATGTATTATGTTTATTTACCTTGTATGTTTGTTAGTGCGCTCGTGTGTGTGTGTGTGTGTGTGTGTGTGTGTGTGTGTGTGTATGTGCGTGCGTGCGTGCATGTGCGTGTGTGTGTATGTGCGTGCGTTCTTGCGTGCGTGTGTGTGCGTGCGTGCGTGCGTGTGCTTGTATATATATGTGTGTGTGTGTGTGTGTGTGTGTGCGTGCGCGCGCGCGTTCATGCGTGCGTGCGTGTGTGTGTGTGTGTGTGTGTGTGTGTGTGTGTGTGTGTGTGTGTGTTGTGTGTGTGTGTGTGTGTGTGTGTGTGTGTGTGAGTGAGGAGCGTTCGTGCGTGCTCGATGTACCAAAGCGTTCTACAAACATAAATCTTTGGGAGAGGAGGGGAGGGAAAAGGGGTGAAGTAAGTAAGGACTCTCGTTTGCATATTAAATTATGTATGTATAAAGAAACCCTCGATGAATGCTGTACGAAATACGACTTTCAGCTTTTAAGTTGAGTAAGCCTACGGTAATTAACAAAACGTTGGTGCTTAGTTGTCTTGTCCTCGGCGATCAGTTGTCATACTCTGGGGCTCAGTTGTCAGAGTACCGACAGATTAGGTGGAGTCAGATATTTTTTATGGAACGGGAGGGGAGAGCTGCACTGAGAAGGTTTATGCTAATACTGAGTGTAGCAAACGCACTTGATATCCTATCTGATGGCATATTCTTACAACACTTTTTTAGGCCATGAGTAACGTCATCAGGAGCTGGTTAGCTCTGAGCAGATCATTCCCGAGTACCATGACTGAAAGCGTGGTGAAAACTCATGTACGTAAAAATGTTCGTATCAGAACACGAGTTTTTTTTATTGTTATTGTAATAACTCACAAATGGAATGTGTCTATCCATATACAGATATACAGAGGTGAATAAAAATCTTGAAAATGAAATACAAACATTGAGCAACACATACTGCAAGGCCCCTCCATCGGTTTAAAACAAACACACAAACACACAAACACACACACACACACACACACACACACACACACACACACACACACACACACACATGCAGTCATCACTGAAATAACATACGATAGCCTGAGTAAAACACTGAGCGAGGCCTACCTTAGGCAATAGGCAGCTGTTCCAAACCCAAGATCTTGTTTGTTTGCCTGTTAGTGACGGCGTGCTGTGAAGACAAAGCACATGCACCAAATAAGCAATTATTTCAGGTTAGTTTCATGGACGCGACAGCTGTCAAACCTCTCTAATCATGCGATAACTCTGGCTGTGGTTGAGGTAAGTTATGCCGTTACAGCCAGATTTTTCACTCTTCCAGACATGTTATAATAGGGTTATTTTTTAACAGTGCCAAAGACAAGAAGAGAACGAGGATTTATAATTCCGCCGTTAAAACCGGGTTGCCGTTTAACCGTGGTCGTTGTAAATGGGTTCCATTGTAATAATCAGCATCAGCATGTCAAGAGTGAGGGATTATTATCATTACCATACAGACCCATCAGTTACTCCTTCAGTCCGTCCGTCCGTCTTTTTATTCATCTAACCTCCCGTCTGTCCATCTATCACTTTGACGGCCCTCTCTCCTGCCTGCAACCCACATCAGAGGACATCACCTGAGCTTGGTAAATAGGTCATTTGTCACTGGTCACGTGACCGATGAGTCATCCGGGGGTGGAGGTGGAAGGGAGGGGGCGGGAGGAAGTGAAGCAGCTGTAACTGGAAACGACTCACATTAATTATAAAGAAAAATGACCCTTCTCCCATTCCCGCTCTCCCCTATCTTTACCACACGACAACCTTGTACAGTGAGCGGGCGGAAAGCAGACACACCATAAACCACCGTTTAATGGATTGTACCAAGGTCTCCGAATAGGGCCACCTTGTCCTAGGAGACGTAAAATTACGCCATATTAAACAGGATTGTACTAAAGGACAGATTAATATGGTGGGGGGGG
>JAWQUT010000335.1:224829-240999 GCA_033807755.1 Ellobium chinense
GGGGGGGGGGGGGGCGCCCTGGAGCAACAACTGCCTAGGGGTCCCTCAATGACGAAAAAATTAAAAGGGCGCATGAGTCTTTGAGGAACGCGCGCCCCTGGAGAAACTGAAGAGCGTTTTTTTTTTCAAAACTCGGTATGTGGTCTCTGAATATGTTAGGAAGAAAGCGAAATAACAATACGTTAATTGCCTCTCACACATATATTTTTATCTACTGTTAAATGACGTGAAATTTGAAGAAGTGCAGATTTTGAACTCGACTAAGTTTTGAATGAATCAATACGGAAATACATCTCTGAATACCGGTACACCATCAACTCAATTTTCAACGAAAGTGCATTTACTGAGTTTTGGAAAAACCTTCTTTATTTACTGCCCCGTGCTTCCCTTGATTGATAGACCGTTCTTAATTAGTCAGCTCAAACTAAGCTCAAATTCGGTTTAAGCAAATTATACATATAAATACGTAAAATAGTGATATTCTGTCATCAACTGTCTCTTCCGAAAGTTAAAAGATGCACCAGCCAATAAAGCTAAAGTAACAGATCAAATCAGCCAATCATATTCCTCTGAAAATGGTAAAGTAGAAAGCGGAAGTACTCATTGTTAGGATTGTGGCTTGCGATGCACGGATGATAGCTCGTATATAATAAGTGAGATTGGTGTATCATATCCCTGGGCGTACTTACTTCATATCAAGCGTGCTGACATCCTATACCCAACTTTTCTCGTGCTGGTGTTAATGAAATGTTATTACTTCCTGAATGATATTTTGTAAGGCTATATTAGAGCATATTAACACCACGCCGCTAACGTATCATCGTCACCACCCCGGAAGCGCTGGTGATAACCGAGCGGATGACGCAACTAATGTGAAGTGAATGGACCGTATCCATTCAGCACATCAGCCAGCCAGGGCTGCATTTATTTGGTCATCAGGGATGTAGGCGGTACTAGAAAAGGGGAAATCTATCTCCAGGCAAGCCAAGATGGTGTGATTGATGTGGAAGAGCAGGAAAATAATGCAACGATTTGCGATTGGTGTTTGCTATTCTTATATCTTTGCCATATACATTAACACATACATCACTGCTGATTCTTGCTATATCCTTTTCCGGCTCAGGGTCGTTGATAAAAATTTCCACTACAAATTTGTAACCGTACATGGTAGCCGCCATTTTTCCGAGCTGCCATTTCCAGTGTACGCAAGAGATGCCACATTTTTAACAAACATCTAATGAGGTCGCACACTCCTCCATCGCGACCAGCGCGCAGCAACCAAAAAAGTAACCTACCGTACTGACATTTGCTATGGCCCGCGAGTGTGGCTTGAAAACCTGAATGATTGATTAATGCTTGCACAAGTAGTTTCTGGTAAACAAGCATTATGACTGAAAAACAGAGCTGCAAAGTATCCATAAATAAAAAGTGGGCGCGCGGAAAACCTTCACTGGCTTTGGCAAAAGTTAGTTTAGAAGGAAACAAATAAGGCTAGCGAGTAGTTGTCATAAGGTGTAATGAAAACAGGACATTTATTTACGCTACAGAGGAAACTGTTTTATAATGCCATACAGTGTTTATATTTCATGATACATGTACATCCATATAGAACAATACATATTAGACTTATAATTGCACAATATCACAAATGAAATACATGCCAAAGTCATTGCGGGTCGCCACGGCGCAGTGCTTTGGTCCCCACCAGCTCTAAAGCCAGATATTCATATACACCTGAATGGAATGAGGCTCATGATTTCATTGTCTCACCCAAGGACACAAGAATGAACACTCAAACAATCTTCAGTTTATAAGTACGATTTGCAAAGATCCATTCACATGTTGCAGAAAAAAAAATGAATATCTAGACTAGGAGTTAAAACTCCAGACTCTTTGTTTTCTTTTTCTGTCTTAATTGTGTGCAGCTGTAGCTTGAAATTTATAATCAACTTTGTCTTCTAGCATGTATATGACTTTTTCGCTGTCATGTTAAGACATATCGGTCGAAAGGGGAGGAGGCTCAAAATATGCCTATTGATGACTAACACTACTAACAGGGTATAGTTTCTCTCTTCCACGTCATGCCTTGATAGGCTCTCTATATTTTGACTGTTTGGATTACCGGTCAACATTGTCGTGAATAACCATCAATTTAACTGAATGGATATTGTGAGCCATTACTGTATCCAATCGTCTACTTGTGAAAGTGAAGATCGTCTGCCTGCCTGCCTGCCTGCCTGCCTGCCTGCTTGCCTGATTGATTGATTGTCTGTCTGTTTGTGTGTCTGTCTACCTGCCTGCTTTCCTGTCTTTCTGTCTGATTGTTTGTCTGTCAGCCTGCCCGCCTGCCCTCCCCCCTCGCGTCTGCCCGCCCGCATGCCTGGCTGCCTGCCTGTCTATCTATCTGTCTGTTTATGTGTCTGTCTCACACAACCTTTTTTTGTCCCAGACGCCCTTTCTCTGCCAATGATCTAATAACAGCAAACCCCTTTTTATAGCGACGATCATAACCCGTGGGCCACTTATAAATTCTATTTCAGATCATTCTAAATCGGGTTCTAAAATGACGCATTCCAGAGATATGAACAACAATACTTGTAATGGCAACCGGCCAAATTGACTTTCACGATCGACTGAGCGTTATTCATTATAAAAAGGTTTAATGAGATTTTTAGATAAGGCATAAACTTCCAGAGTAGGTCAACGTTGTATGTAATTATTGTGGAGTATTTAATGGTGGCGGGCGGATACCTGTAGTTTTAAGTATTTTGACAATCAATCCTGGAGCTCTGCGTATCGAAAATAATGATTCTATTTCAAGTATGATACCCAGTATCGGGTAAATATTTCGATAATTCGATACTTTCGACCGCTTTCACTACTTCCCTGACTTCCCACTCTTAAGATATATTCAATACTGAATCGAAATTCGTATAAATACTTTGAAACGATTTCGCCCACCACTAGTACATGTATTTTATGTCATGGGAGATAATCGGAATCAGAGGGCTTATCTACATTGCCACATCATGCCATGACACGTTATAGATAGTACAAACGTACCTAACGTTTCGTCATAATGTTTCATTTTCACACTGGGAAAGACTGTTACGTGAGCCCATCCCCTCTCCCCTCCATTTTTTTTTCATCCCGGCGAAAGACCGTTAATGTGTGTGTGCGCGCGCGCGCGTGTGTGTGTGTGTGTGTGTGTGTGTGTGTGTGTGTGTGTGTGTGTGTGTGTGTGTGTGTGTGTGTGTGCGCGCGCGCGCGCGCCTACTTGCTTGCCTGTTTGCCTGCTTTTGCTTTTGGTTTTGGGCGCTGCTTCAGTTTATGCCATAAGAGAACATGAGTGTACAGTTTCGGTCTCACCACGTGATAGCCTACCATGTGAGAACGAAAGATTAGGCTTCTACAGACTACATTCCTTTCAAACTGATGACCCTACAGACTACATTCCTTTCAAATTGATGACCCTACAGACTACATTCCTTTCAAACTGATGACCCTACAGACTACATTCCTTTCAAACTGATGACCAAATATGAAAAAAAAAAACCGCTATGTCGTCATCCGGATGATAAAACCTCACACAGCCGATTTCGGTTACTTCAAAATGAAATGTCAATGAAATAGGCCTACATGTAGTAAAATTGTGCGGAGATTCACGTTGACCTGGTACGCCAGTTTCAATCGATGCAGCTGACATTTGGCAAATTGTCTTAATACTAAACGTCCACATAGTGAAAGACTGACGAGATATCTCATCACTCACTGACATGGATCTGGGATAGGCCTATCGTTGATCTTTGGTTGTAATACGACACTATGACAACGTTCCTAAAACAAAACAAAACAAAACCATCAGATATTTTTAAACATAATCAAATCCCAACGACACGTCATTTTGTTTTTTCTGTTTGAAAGATTAAAACGTTTCCTGTTCGGAAAATTAAACGCGAGAATGCGAAATGATTAGACACTAGAACTAGGAGTTCGGAAAGATGAAACGCTTGAGGTGCAAAATGATTAGACGCTACCAGTTCGGAAAGATAAAACGCGAGCACTGCGGAAAGATTAGAAGCTTGTAGTAAGGAAAGACAACGCCCGTTCCCTATCTTTTTAAATTAATGTTGGTGACCGGCGGTTATAGAAGCGATGGTACATGTGAGTGCCTGGCTTGATAGTAAATGTGTCATATTTGAGTTGTTGTTTTTTTCTTTTCATACGCTATGAAATATCTTGGCTTGAGGAGGTGTAAAAAATCGTTCGGTCACGGCTATTGTGGAGCACCGTGGCTGGATGGTTGCGGTGTTGGACTCAAGATCTATAGGTCGTGAGTTCGATTCCCGGCCACGGTCATGTTGTAGGTGCCTTGGGAAAGCATTTCATTCACATCTTCAGTCCATCTGTCTGTAAAATGGGTACCTGGCTTTATGCAGTGAAAAATAGTGTAAGAATGCTACTGATCAGAGCATGTATATACATACGTAAATTATATTTTATATAATATACCAGCGGCATTGTATGCTCCTCCGAGAACTGAGAAAGTTCTAGAGTGACCTGGCCTGCTGGGGTGTGTGAAGTCGCGTGAACGGGCATCAGTCTGGATACGAGACTTATAAACCGCATTTTTATTTATATTTTTTTTTTATTATTATTATTGACTATTGACGTAATATGATAATTTGTAGAACAGGGGCTGGCCTCCAGCTTATACGCCCTCTCCCAGTAACGGACCTGAAAAAAGAAAAGAAAAATCAGTCGAAGGGCTAGAGAGGTTAAGCCCCACCATTCAGGTCGGGAGCAGAACAATTATGATGACAGATTTATTATAAGAAAAGGCCGGGCGTGATCATCTCCCTCTATCTCCCACAGGCTATAAAGAAAGAAAACAGTCATTTGAGCCACACCCCCCCCCNNCCCCCAAAAAAAATGGACCACGCATCGCCACATATTGCTTGTAAGAACAGGCCCACAACTCACAACTTTTAGCTCCGGTGAGAATTTGCCATTGACACGACACATGTGTGCGCGCCATTTTTTTTTATTTTTTATTTTTATGGTCAGTCATTGGTCATTTTATCAGTCTCACTATGCATACAAAGTGAAGAGATCAGATTTCATGGAAGCGGGTCCATTGTAGCTAACTTAGGTTACATCGTTATGGTTACTGACATCTATTTTTTTTCTTTAGGCCCTATAATTGTTATTTTACAAATTCAGCTGTGATTTCTGAATATTTTTCCCATGGAGGTTAAAGTACTTGTTTTGCCCGATGTTTTAAAAGTAAAAGGAAGAAAATGGAAGGTCAACGCCCCAAAATTTTCACAAATCTCTTTAAAAAATAGTCACCTCGCCTTCTGATTTGGTTATACACTGTAACTCAAAAAGTCTCAAACTAGTCCTGATGAAAGTTTTATGCCCTGTCTTCTAATCATGTTGCCTTGTGTCTATGCATTAGAAATGATGTATTAATGAAGACTTCCCGTTTGATTTTCCCTAATCTGTAGCCTTTATTTTCAGTTCCGCTGTGACATTTATTACCTGAGGGAGTCATAATTACTGTATTGGACTAGGCCTGTAAGCGTAATGCACAGAAGTTTTCAACTTTTTGTCATTTGTAATATAATGTCAGTTAAAACCTGAAAAGGTCTATCGAATGAATTAATGATTAAGTAAAGATAGAAAAGTCCCTTAATAAAAAAGGCTGCATGCCATCACGTTTTCCCCAACTTCGTTTTAAATAATGATTAAGCCGTTTATAAGAGTATAAACTTTCTTTAATAATAAAGGCTGCATGCCATCTCCTTTTTCTCCAACTTCATTTTAAATAATGATTAAGCTACTCTAAACGTAGAAACTCCCTTTGATAAAAAAGGCCGTATGTCATCCCGCTTTTCTCTATAGCCATTTTTATGAAATACATGTATGATATTATACGCCAGCGCAGACGATACACAGTACAGAACAAACAAACCAAAAAAAAACAACAAACAAACAAACAAAAGCACAGCAAACATAATAAGCAAGCCAATTTCAGCCAACACATAAATAAAGCAAAGCAATACGCTATACTGTATTCAAATGTACAAACCTGCATGGCCGCAGCCAGCGCTATGCTAGGGAAATCTGGATTGAAACCTCTGCCGGTTACTACAGTCTCCCTGAGGTTCGGGCGGGCTGCCCCAAAACACCGGTCGGGCGGTCACAGGGCCCCACAGCTCAAGGAAAGTAAGCATAATGTACAGTGAATTCGGGTTACCTCGAGTTAGAAGAGTGGGAAGGTCGAGCTAAACGGGTGTGGTGCTAACAGCGAGATTGAGCTTGTGATAGCTTTTTGTTCCAAATAGAACAGTACAGTCGTGTAGATACTATAACCGGTCGGATACAGGGACATGAGATGTACTATAATATTATTGTAACCTTAGACTTTGGATTACATCTGTGTGTGTGTGTGTGTGTGTGTGTGTGTGTGTGTGTGTGTGTGTGTGTGTGTGGTGTGTGTGTGTGTGTGTGTGTGTGTGTGTGTGTGTGTGTGTGTGTGTGTAGATGGATTTGGGGAGGTGGGGGGTCGGTGGGATGGGGAGGGTAGTTTACCATCCTGAAAAGTCTGTATAAAACCTTGCTTTATTGGACAGGGCCGAAACTATTTCGTCCGTGCCCTTTTCCCCATAAAATCATCGCTTGTCCCGCTTCCCCCTTCCCCCAGCCCCCCTCTCCTACACACACACACAAAGACCAAAAAAAAAAATATCACCTTTTCTCTTTATCTTGTTTTTCTCCTCCTTTCCCTGATTGCCTCATGCCCGAGGGGGTTTCTGCTTTACAAGGGCTGAAGGTGTATTACGACGCTGTTGTTCTATATATAAACGAAACGGAATTCCCTAAAGTAAAAAACCAACCGCTAAAAAAAAAGTACAATAACCTCTCTTTTCAAGATCTAGGGGAGGGAAAAAAAAGGCGCTTTGAGGTGATAATGAACTGAAAACAAAGAGCCTCCTGTATTCTAACATTTTAGAGTTAAGATGAACTATATAATTCCGATACATGAACAGTATTTTGTTTCCTATCGACACTTTTCGCCCACATATCGCCAACCAGTTTTGACGTCATACAGCGACATAGTGAGGCTTTGTATTGTTACTTAAAAATATGGATGTAAAAGGTCTCTTTCTTTTTTTTTTTAACCATATATGCGCCATGTGGTGGAAAACTGTTTCATCAATGGCATAAAAACCATAATCGCACTCGTGCGCCATAGTTGGCCTTCTTTTTTTGTGTGCCTTTCTATCACTTTTTCTCTTCTTGTCTTTTTCTTTTGTTTTCACACATTGGAAGAAAAAGCTGTTACGTTCTTGTTTTGTTTTCGGTTGATCTCTCTTTCTCTTTTTCTCTCTCTCACTCACTCACTCACTCACACACACACACACACACACACACACACACACACACCCACACCCACACCCACCCACACACACGCACTCGCACTCGCACTCTCTCTCTCTCTCTGTCTCTCTCTCTCTCTCTCTCTCTCTCTCTCTTTTTCCGAGCTAGAATGTGCAATATTCAGTGTGAAATGTGGTACGCTGTTCTTTATCACGCAATCGTTCAGTAAATCTCTTCATCACTAACACCACCAGCAGAAGGTTTGTGTCTGTTAAAACAATGCAACACGAACCATGCAAGCTAAACTAACCTATGAAGGAAGGCTGGATGGCTTAGTTAATCTAGCACGGTATCCGTCATGTTCTGGATAAAGGGAATTGGCAAGTTCCTATTTCTACAAAATCAGGGAAGGCCCGCTCGGGTGTAAAAGGAGACCACAAGCTTGATGGGATACTTCAAGTATTCGCATTCAGTCACAAGGTTCACATCGGAGCGTTTTGTTGTTGTTGTTTTTTTTTCATTATTTTACGAATAAAACATTTCATACTGCACAGAAATTTTGTAGATCCCTACTTTACTGTTCTTACGAATGTTGCGATAAAGGAAATTGATGTCTACAAAAATAGACATTTACTGTATTAGAATGAAAAACAAATTCATCTGAGTCATGGCTGTGTCCACGGCCCCAAGTGAAGCAGAGTGGCCGAGCGGTCAAGGCGTTGGACTTAAGATCTAAAGGTCGTGGGTTCGATTCCCGATCACGGTCGTGTTGTAAGTTGTAAGTGCCTTCGGAAAGCATTTCATTCACATTGTCCTTAGTCCATCCGTCTGTAAAGTGGGTACCTGGCTATAGGCAGTGGAAGATCTTGTCAGAATGCTTGCTATCAGCGCCTTTAAATGGCTGTGGCACTGAATACTCCCCAGGGAGTGGAGAAAGTGTAAGGGTGAACAGGCCTGCCGGGGTAATAATAATGTGAAGTAGAATGAGCGGGCATTAGCCTGGATACGAGAGTTATAAGCCGGATTATTATCATTTTTATTATTATTGTTATTATTATGTAGGCTTGGCTTGCTTCCTTACAGTAAAGATCGGGTGGCGCAGCTTTAAGTTACACTGCAAAGACGCACACATTATGTTCCTCGTTCACATTATTTCCACTCATCTACCACTTTCTGACCTAGCTGACACCCAGACTATCGAGACCTAACACACAAATCATGACATTACTCACTCTCTCACATCACTCCTCCAACCCCCTCTCCTCAGAAGATTCATTCCAACCCCCCCCCCCNTTCCCCGGTTCTTCACTTCATTGCCAAAGGGTTCCCATTTCAGCTCAAATTTCTGCACTGTATTTTTTTTCAAAATTCCAGAACATAACTTACGCAGTCTCCGTATGTCTTCATCCCATTCACGTTAAAAGTATTATTTGGTTAATAATTTCTTCCTGAATTCTTTAACCCATGGACATACTATCAGGCAGTGGGTCGTTACATAAACTATATTCTATCCTAATGGCCCAGTTTAGGTCTCTCCCATCTCCCCCTCTCCACCAGAAATGCATGGGAATTTCAGTCTGATCTTAGTAATAGCCATTCTCCTTTCATATCTCATATTGTTGTTCTTAATGAGATCTACACAATACAATAATCCTATAAAGCCTATTGACCTAGGCCAAAGGACATTGAAGACATATTACATAGTCTATTTACATTTAAAACAAACAAAAATTGTTAATTCTAGGTTACACACGCGCAAATGAGGTCAGATGGACTGGGTTGGACTGTTTGCCCTGTCGAATAAATTTTGAAATATTTTTTTCCTTNACATAGTCTATTTACATTTAAAACAAACAAAAATTGTCAATTCTAGTGATGTTACTACTCGACCGGCTCCCTCTGGACTCCGAGATTGTGCAAGTCTTGGCCTACCTGGAGTCGTTTGACCGATGACGACACCATAGTGGTGCTGTATCCGACCACTTGGTAGTTTGACCGAGCGTGACCCATTTGCGACCCTTTAACCCCGCCCCTTGCCCCCCCTCCCCCTCCAAGGTAAAAAAAAAAAAANCCCCTCCAAGAAAAAAAAACCTGATCAGCCCCAGGTTTTCTTCTATCTTTTTTCCTCTCTCCCTGCTCATACTTTTGATGTCGTTTGTGTCTCTCTTAAGATCTCCTTTTTCGCCTGTTCTCGTCTTATGAGTTTTATGCCGCAGGGTCAGCGAGCGAAAGAGTGGGGAGGAAGAAAACAGGAAGAGACGGAGAGAGCGAGAGCTATTGCACGTCAGGCCGCTAGGCCAATGTTAGCTAGGTCCGCTGGCTGAACGAAGAACGAACACACGAAAGGCCAGCCGATCTCAAAACTGGCGAAACCGGAGTTCGTTTGGACGTGTTGGTGGTAGGTTTATCGTGTGGTTTTTGGAATTCTGCTCTTTTAAGTTCATTTCATTTCAGGAGTAGTCTATTCTATATTTTCTGTATATTTTATGTGTGTTTTAGCTCAGTGTGGATGTCTTTGTTGTAGTTTGTGACCGACACAAACGGATTCGAAAGGACACCAGTATCAGTGAGCGAAGCTTCCCGTTGGAGGTTTCGTTTCAGCTCCCCGTGATGACCTAGGCAAGGCTACTCCCTTATGCAGGCCACAACATGGCTAGGAAAACAGGCATGCCGATGTTTCGCCGTGGTGAATTTAGATCATATTCTGTTATTTCCTGTTGATAAAAAAATACGTGTTTGTTAGTACTATGTTAGTTGGTTGAGATATAGAATCTAGACTAGATATTATCGATATTTTGTGCTATTCGTGTGTGTGGTCCCAGAAGGTCTGCCAGTTTCCCGACTTCTGAGTCAGGATTTTGTAGAGGGGGTGGGGTGGGGTGGGGCTGGGATTGCCCGGCTGTGAGGTCAAGGTCTGTGCTTATGTCAGATTTTAATGTTTTTATTCTGATACCGGAAAAAACGGCGGCGTCGAAAGTGAAGAATCTCTCTCTATACATGACATGAGAAAGTTAATACATGAGTGACACTAAGTCTGTTTCTGTTGACTGTTAGACTATTCATTTTAACCACGATGGATGCAAATGATTATTATAGTCATTAGTAAAGGAGTAATAAACATATCTACTAATCTAGACTACATACACCCGCACATAGCCTACATGAAAATCTTATCGGCTCATTATACAGTATATGTGGACATAGACTAGATTATTTATTTACGAACATTCATTAGACTAGAAATGGTCCAGTGATTTGCAATCTGATAAATCACACAAATACTTGTTGTACTTTTGTTCTACCCATTGTAAAGTGCTGTATCATACTTTATATATAACATCTTGGCGATCATAACTTGTAATAGCAGTGGGCATGGCAGTTTTTGTATACCTAGTCTACCAAATATAAATTCAGATATCACTGACATTGATCATATCAGGAAACTGTTTATCAGAAGGTTTAAGATCTCAAACTTTCTGAGGCGCTTATCTTATAGTCTAGGGATAAGTTCCTTGTTAACATGGACATGAGGGAAGCAGAGTGAAAGTGGGAATACATAGAGGGACACACGTGACAAACACTGCATCAGACCATGTATTCTTAAATCAGATTTTCAAATGAAGTATTTACTCCTCTTTGTTGGTTTGTGGTGGTAGACTGCTTAGTTCTAAATACATGTGTTAATGATCTTCCGACTTCATTTAATCTTATTTCGTGAATTTTAGAAAATACCCCTCAAAAAAGACATAAATCAGTTGAATTTAGCCCTAAATTATTTTTGGCTGAAATCACATGACTGGAGCAACGTGTATAACAAGCTCCCCTAACTTTGGCATACTTTAAGTTTATGTGTTGGTTCTTTTAATTCAAGACGAGTGCAATTTTGGATGAAGTAAAGAAAAAGGTTTGCATATCATTAATTATGTGATCTCAGAATCATGTGGATATCATTTTAGGCAATGAGAAATCAGTTAGAGCGCAAGATTCAGATTTAGTGTACTCCATCAACAATCAACGGATGATATAGATGGTGGTTTCAGTTATCCCTCCCTGTACAACTAAGAGAAGTTCAGGCCAGTCTAACTTGGTTGTTATCAAAGCAGTCACTGACACCAGGCCCAGTGAGACAATTATAACATGGTGTAATCCATTGACGTAATCAGGAGCTCTCACGATGCTGGAGGCACAGCTTTGCGAGAGTTAATTTGCTTTCATATGCATTCATGGAAGTACTCTCTGTAATGAGTTTTGTTAGACCAGGTCTGTCTTGTAACTTGCTGGGCAAGCCATGGCTCAAGTGGTTTGAAGAGGCCGCACTTACATTAGAACAGTGCAAACATCCTCAAAAGATAATCATCCTTACATAAGAGTGCAGGCAAGTCTGAAAGAAGCGGACATGTACACTTTGACATAGCTGGATCTGCGGTGCCCTTTCTCATGGATAGTTTTTGTCTTATGCCCTTATGTGGAATACCCTGACGGCCTGAGAGCCAAGTCATATCTATGATGGTCATTCCTTTAGTGTTTTCTCCAGACTGTTGATTACGTGACTCATCCCATAAATTTCAAAATCCTCACCAAAATCACTTTGAACACCCTGATCTCCTTTGGTGTGTTCCAAAGTATGCACTATTTGAGAAAAACTTCAAATTCTTTGAACAATTTACAAATCCTCCTTCAAATTCCTGACAGAGGTGGAATCTCTCCCAGCTCATGTGACCAGGAAAAAACACTGTTTTTTTTTAACAATCAAATTGTTGCAGTGTGTTGATATAGGGCCCCGAAGGTCACCACAGGTTACTGACATGTACAGGAAAAAAAAAAGAGCATGAGGAAAATCTCAATGGAAAGGATTTTGGCTGGAGTGAGTGTGTGTGACAGGAATAATTTTGCAATCAGGGATGGCAGAATACCAAACATTTTCAGAAAACTGGAAAACCAATCTGGAAAAAAAACCCAACAAAAACTCACTGAGCAAATTGAAAGAATGACACAATGGTTGAGCAAAGATCGTAGGTCCAAAAATTTTGCCACAGGCTGTTGCTATCTTCATGTAAGGAGATTAAGAACAAGAATTTTGTCAAGTTATGCCCATCCCTGAAATGTAAGTTGCACGCAGTTGTTTGTTACTGTATCAGTGAACAGCAGTTTAAAAAATGTGTTAGCAATTACTGCTTAATATCAGTCTGGGTAAGTGCAGTTTCTGTAACTTGCAGCATTTTTCACATAATAAAATGTTATGTATATTTTTTTTGTTTAAAGTGGCTGAATAATTGCAACTCTTTTAAACTGCAATATTTTCCATGCTCTCGAGGAGTTAGCATTATGCAGACTTGATTGCATGAATATTAAATTGAGTCTGGCCCTGATTGTTGAATTTATTGTTATGTGGTTGGCTTTTGCCTAAATAAACAATCTTGAATCTTGATCTATGATCTAGGAGTAGGAAGTGTGACAAACAAACATCTCCTCACTTAGTCTATATCCTGGAGACCACTGCGTAATGACAAACTAAACCATGTTCTGAAGTTTGATGGCTGTTCCATTGTTGGTTAGTTCTTATTGTAATAGAAACCAAAAAACAGTGTTTGCCTTGCAAGGTAAACTTCTTGCTGAAAAAAAGTTGGTGTGTTTCAGCACTTACGGTAGATAATACAGGCATTATCTGGAGTAGGAATTTGGTAGGTTTTTATGCATGTTCTTATGCTCTTATCCACTTCATGACAAAATGCTTTCTTTGTCAAGGGCCATAAATGCATTCCTGTTAGACTTGTCTGGTTCCTTTGCTTTATAGTTTGTTGGGATCATCATAGTACAGAAAGTTATGTTAAACAAACAACCATAGTTGAAATGCAAGATATACAGTAGCCTTGAAATTAAAACAGTAAATGTCCAGTAAGAAAGTCATTGCCTATTGCTGTGAAGCAGCCTCTGTATATTATATTTTATGTTTTGGGGTAGTTCTCTGTAGAAGAGCAAGAAACAAAGAGTAATTACAATTTATGCATATCTTTGTGTTTTTTTTATGTCACAAATCAAGCACACACATGTATATGGCAGAATTTAAATGGTGTTTATCACAGCACAGCTACTAAGCTGAGCTGATGATACAGCATATGTTGCCCCCACGGGAACTAAAATAGAATGTGATAAATTGCCCTTGGATATATTGTTACTGCACTGTTGAGTGTAGGATTGGATGTATAGCATTCTTGAAACAAACTTGTATGTGTAAAGGAGACTGAGAAACCTATTTTTTCATTTAATTTATGGATGATATTCATTTTAGGATAAATATATTTATTTATATCTATTTTGGGTTCTTTGAAAGCTTGCAGACAGGGCAGCTCATTCTTAAAACTATAAATATTGCATCACCAAATAACCAGCCAAGCCATAACAAATGACTGTGCTTAATGGCAGTGACTCAGGATAATAATAATAATAATAATGGGGTTTATTAGTCTCGTATCCAGGCTAATGCCCGCTCACGCGACTTCACACTATCATTACCCCAGCAGGCCTGATCACTCTAGGACTTTCTCGACTCCCTGGGGAGCATACAGTGCCGCTGCCATTTATAGGCGCTGATCACTAGCATTCTGACAATATGGATGAGCATGGAAAAATTGTGATCAAGACAAAATGCTGTTTTTCAGTGATAAAGAAAATTAAGTGTTGCTGTTATTTGAAATTGCTGAGATGGAACAGGAGTTGCAGTTAGAGCTGATTGCATATGAGTTGACTTGCACTAAAACACATGATCTGGTCAAATCAAACCATGATCAAGATGCTTTTCGTACAAAGTACAGAATTTTATTTGTTATATTCAGTGAGAGGTTTGTTTTTGTAAATATTCATTTGAATGGGATGTCGTGACTATCCATTATAAAAGGTTTACATTATGAACATACATTCATTATCCACAGAGTAGAAAGTAATATTGTAGAATTTATAGACCACCAGGTATTGCTCTGTGGTAGACTCGATACTGAAAACCTCCCTTTATTCTTTTTTTTTTCCAAGTCGTTGTAAATGTTCATGGCATGTTCTGACATTTTAAAGGTATTGATATCAAATAGCTGAATTACGTTTGCATGCTTCCATACATAGATCCATACACATCTTGCGAAACAATGGCAGTAAATTCGCTTCCGCGTTTGAACCACCTGCAATAATCGAGAAAAATCTTCAGCAGCTATAATTGTGGCGCCTGTCTCCTATAGGCTATATGACTATATGAAAGAAATCATGATTAATGGAATTAGGCTTTATTTCATTGTCTTTATACAGTGTGAATTTACTGACCACATAAAAAAAAACAACAAACTCGTTGGATGAATAAGACCTATGTCACAACGATACATATTGTTTTCTCCATTACAGATCTGAGTCAACGAGTAAGCATAATCAACGTATTCTCACTGACTTGCTAAAATCCCGAAGCACAGCCATAAAGACAGGCCGTACCCTAGTATAAATATCGCATGCGTCACGACCTACTTTTTTTTCGCCCGCGGCCTGTTTCCGGTATAGCTACGGCTTGACGAACAGGTGATCGACCGACATAGCTGTGCTTTACCAAACCCTTACGAGCCAGGCCTACTCTTGTGTGGTTGCCGACTAGGACAGGATAGTCAGAAAGACCTAATGGACGAAACTGTTGGATGTATATAGGTCAGTGCGTGTTTTTAGACCAGTTTTAACAAATCTTTTTAGTAGTGTGAGCCAACTGCCCAGTAAAATGAGGTTGTGTTTAGCGACCGGTCGTCGATAATAAATAATTATAGGAAACCAAAGAGAAACTTTTGAGTCATGCTTTGTCGTAACGGAATTTCGTAAGCAAAGGCCTACAGTTTTTCTGGAAATGATTGCAAGCTTGCGGTATTTCGTCATAGACTAGACTAGTCATAGTGATATTCAGTGGAGCACAGTTGATATGGACACGGATACTGAGTACAGGGTACTTGTATGGTTAAAACGTATTTCTGTTAACAGCTACATTTTAAATTTTTGGTCTGTCCCAGCACACATTATCCGTGCTCCACTGATTGTTGATTAGAGGCAAAATCATCATTTTAAAAGTGAAACCCCTGTGTCTACATTTTTCCTTTTCAAAATTCGCACCTTTTTTTAAAAAAAATGTTTTCATGACCAAGTGTTGTGGCTGCACGAACTCTTTTTAGTACTGTATGTAGGACCATGTGTTAAGATATAAAGTAAACATTCATTACATTCTTCAGCGAATTTGAAAAAAAAAAATGTTAGTTAACAGTATTAAGCTCTGAGGTGGGGAAATTAAGTAGATGTAGAAATAATGTAGGCCTACATAATTCAGTGACTACAACATTGTTATATTTGTAAGGAAAATCACTTCAGAGTGTCCGTACATTGTTTTCATTTTATCACTGAGTATAGAGTGAAAGATGTATTTAAACCATAAACAAAAAAAGAAAAATCCATTACTCTTGTTTCAAACTGACCGACGGTAGGAGCATTCAGAATACATAATGAGAATCATCATGTTGAAATGACCCTTTGAGAATGTGATGTCTTCACGATTATTAGGTAGCTCTGATTTTGAGGTTAGGTTGCGAAAAATTGACAGTCTTTACATAGTTCTTGCGACGCTTCATATTGATCATTAACTATGCAGAATATGATGATGTTTTGCCAAAATAAAGGAGGCGAAATGAAAGTGTGACGACTTTTGGCAGCTGATCACATTACATGAATGATGAATTTGTTTATCATTTATGGTTTTGGATTGGGTGTGTGTGTGGG
>JAWQUT010000335.1:256961-280327 GCA_033807755.1 Ellobium chinense
TCTCTCTCTCTCTCTCTCTCTCTCTCTCTCTCTCTCTCTCTCTCTGAGCTTCACACTCACGTTAATGAAATTTCAGATTTAGAATTTTTATACAGCGATCGAAATAGCTGAGTGTTGATGCATGCTGACGGCACGTACATAGGCACCGCTAACGAGAATACAACGGCATAGTAAATCATGCTGGCATGTTATACAAAAATGAAAAGTCTATCTTACTATCAGTCCTTAACACTGTTTAAAATAATCCTTATACATTTACTCAACTGCTTTACAGTAACAGGATGTAAAGTACTAACTGATTCTTTATATTTAATCATACTAGGTCAATTTCTATAATGCAGTAGAACCTCGATACAAAGTATGCCCTTGGTGCATGAAAAAAGAAAATCACTTATTATTGAAGTATACTTAAAATCGAGATCCTCTTGATTCTTAAATAATAATGAAGTGATGGAATAATGATGAAGGAGTGCATAGTACTTATTATCGAGGTTTCATTGTAACTCATAAACGAGATAAAAATTTCTTTTAAAAATGCTTATGACCGGGAAAGGGTCAAGCATGTCAGGACTGGGTTGTAAGAACTTGAGAGGCCTTGTATGTTTCTTGCCCACTCATGGGGATCGGAATTCCTAGCGTAACCTAGATAATATTGTGTGGGAAAAAAAAGCTATAATTACACTAGGGAACGGGTCTGTTCCTTGTATTTTGTTAGCGGGGCGTGTGAGGGTTATGTGTGTTTGTGTTATGATTATGGAGCCAGGGAGAGAACTCGTGTGGTCTGATGTACGTTAATCCATCTTGCAGCGCTCTGACACTCTTTTGGTAAGTAGGTTTAAACACAGCTGCGTGCCTGCATCTTTTGTACTTTAACTTGTTTCAGAAGATTTTGCTGCAGTCTTTGAACACTTAAAGGGGTAGAGGAAACGAGGAGAACTAACTTCTTAACTACTTTAAGCATTTTAAGCCGTGCAGTAAAAGTAGATTGTCTGAACAAAAGCAGCTTTATATTCCGTAGGATTGGTTTATTTATAAAAGAATGTTCAGGAAATCTCGACATTCTCATCCTTCCTTCCATTTGCATTTAATATCAGACCCTAAAAGTGCTCCTCTTCACTAAAGATTTTGCTGTATTGTGACATCTTTTAAGAAGTCAGAACTATACAGAAACATACGTAGTTAGGTCAGTCTGTTCTCAGTGCTTAATGGTAGTCAAATGAAAAGTTGTTTATACTGGGCTGTGGATAGCAAGGACGTTGATAAAGATCGTCTTTTGCGCAAGGACTTTAAAAGTACATTGTGGTGTAAACATGATGTTATCGACGGTGTTGTCATTCTAGATGGTCTGATTCAGTCACTGGCCCCTTCACTTTCATTTACGTTAATTGATCCCTCGTCGCACTGCTATAACAGAAACCCGGCTTTAACAGGGAAAAACTAGCTATCACCAGTGATTAAAATTAATATCCTAAGTTGTCTATAAATGGTGCACTATCATACCGAGAAAATTTGAAAGCCCCCGAGCTTTGTCGTTATACCCGAGTTTCACTGTACTTTTATGCTGTCACTGTAAGTATCTCTGTTGATAAATTGGAGTTATCCGCGGCGTAAATCAGATAGTCTGTGTGGGATTGTATCGTGATGACAGATAACCTTTTACTTCAGGTCTTCGTGAATTGTTAGGTTTCCGTATCGATCGCATTGTTGTGCTATGTCATGTAGACTTGTTTGTGTACATGAGACACTGTGGTGATTACCAGTGCATCTGGGAGTACGTGCGTTTGGAAGGTGGGAACATGTACACTTGTGTCCTTGTACAGAGAGAGAGAGAGGGGGAAGGAGGAGAGAGAGAAGGAAGTTTTAGGAATACGCGCACACCAGCAGGATCAATAAAGCTAATCTCCTTTTCTAGGTTGCTGACGTCATGCCTGGTCTTAGTCGACCTAATCTTAAAGTTTGGTGATGAATGTGTGGGCCAAGAGTATTATAGTACGAATTGATCTTCTTACGGGAAAAAAACCGTTTGTGACAAAAAACACAACGTTACAGGAGTTAACAGTAACAGTAAAAATGAGTTTATTCAGTTCAAGTAATATCCAGCTGTAAATGAGCATGTGTAACAATAATGTTATTAGCAAGAAATTTATTCGCTCGCTTATCCAAACCACTCTTTCATCATTCGCACACTCGCTTATACTACCTTACACTTCACTCTGTCCATCTCTCTCTCTCTCTCTCGCTCACTCACTCTCTCTTTATATCTCTCTGTTTCACTCATACCTTCACTCTCACAAGAAACTTCCATGCTGTGCCTCACTATCAGTCAATCATTTACGCATATTGTTGGCCTTCCGGAAAATTGTGAAAGCTACGAGAGAATAACTGAGATGGAACGATATGGGCATTAGGTTCTTTACCAAAACACCAGAAGGTGAAATTGACGTGATGTTAGCGTATACGGCGTTTTCCCTCCGTAAAGCGGCATATTTATAGACCTTTGATCGTCACTCATTTTACCACGATAACAGTACACATCACCCAGAATGCGTTTAATCTGAAAATGGCCTCAGTGATCAAAGACTGGGAAATATGATACTAGTCATGGCAGGCAGCTTTGGGGGAAGGTGGGGAGTGGGGGTTCAGCCGAGGGGGGGATGAGGAAGGAGGGGGTTGTTGCCAGCTACGTCAGTGCTACACATTATGAGGTAGGGACATTAGGTCTTTCTCGAATAATGACTGACGCGACCTCAACTTTTTTTTTTTTTTTATGGATTTTGAAGTTTAAGGGACAAATCGTGCGGCCTGGAGAGAACACTGATCATAACATCATAAACTATCAGTGAAATCCACTTAAACTGATAAAAAGTAATGAAAACGTTCATTGCAGTCTAAGTTACACAGATTTTCGCAGGAATATCTTGCATAATCAGGCTAAGAATTGATTATCATCATTAGGGCGGCAGCAGCAGCAGCAGCACCACCACCACCACCAGCAAAAGCAGTTTATTGACATCCTGGCGTAAGCCATCGTTTTCGTGCCGCTTTCGTCTATCAATCACTTAAAACCGGATGAGAAAATTAATGGTTTCTGTTTCAACCCGGGCAATTTACATCCATCTTAGTCTTGCGTAATCAGTATATTGTGTCGGCCAACGGCCGGCTAAGCTGAGTGGGCGAATTTTCGTAGTGCAAGGCATGGCACTGGTTCAATTTGTTAAACGAATAGAGAATACCCTTATGTCATCAGGGCCCTCTGCAGGAGTCAAAGAGAAAACACGGTAATGGAGCACGGATAATGCATATACCTTGGGACCGACCAAAATAGTACTTATTTACCGAAATATGTTTTAATCATACACGTAGCCTTAGAGAAGAAAAATCGGGACCAGGATCGAGTACTGTATTCAGTATCCATGTTTACGTACTAAGCGTATGAAGTATGCTCCATTGTAATTATCAAGGGAACGGTGTATGACAGAGAGATGTATTTGTTTGACTTCACTGTAAGTTTAGAGTGAACGCAGATAACTTTGTGCTGTATGGTCTCTAAATGGTGATGTATGTATGTAGATCTATTTGCAGGCTATGAACCTTTGGTATAGGATGATACGAATGTCAAACGAGCGCTTTGGCTTCGGGGCACCCCACACGCTCTGAACTTGCGTAATCAGTGCATGAAAGCCAGCGATTCTCAAATTAACGTGCACCTACCCTTAGGATTATGCTACGCAAATTCTAGGGGGTTTGAACATCAGTAACAGCAGCGAGTCACTTATTGACCATTATTGATAGCAAAACCCAGTGAGTGATTTTGGAGGTAGATGTGGTTGTGAAGAAATAATTTTGATTTCTCAGAATTATCTGTATCATCCACAAAACCAGTTTTATGAAGAACGAGCGAGCACCATATGTTACCGCGATGCAAGAAGGAGAAGGAGGGCTAGAGTGACCAGTATTTGGCACTTGTCCAGAGAGTCATTTCCCTTGATCGATGGGAGAATAATGACGTCACATATGTTCCAGCAGCTTCAGACACTTTTGTCAGACAATATATTCCTTAACCTTTAATTAAGGTTGCGGCCTTTCACATTAGAAAAATGAAGTTCCCGTGCTTGTGTCAAATAATAGGTCTACACTGATCAAGAAATATTTCGGAGCCTTGATGTGTGCCATCGGTCTTGATGATCACACTCACAGACTCGTAATTTCTGTGTTCTTGGCCATACTTACAGTAGTTGGAAGTATGTTGGGTTTTTTTTAATCATTTTATAGTGGAACCTTGGAACCCTCAGTAATAAGTACTGTATATTTATAATACTCTGTTATTACGNATACCGCCACTTTTCTGTTTGCCCCTTACTTGGCGGTATAACGAGGTTTCAGTGTATGTTGGGTTTTTTAAAATCATTTTATAGTGGAACCTTGGAACCCTCAGTAATAAGTACTGTATATTTATAATACTCTGTTATTACGAATGAATTTTATAAGCGCTGATTCATTATAATTCTGCTGTTTTAGTTTTTAACTGGATGAATATCGATTATTTTTTAAAGTACACTTCCGTAATGAGTATCTTTTTCCATGCTCAAAGGATCAACGTTTGACTGTTCTCTGTTACTATCAAAGCGAAAACCGAATAGTGTCGTCAGTCGTCAGTGCACGGCACATTGTTAAAATTAACATTGTTACGACCTTGTCTAACATTGCAACAGCCTGGCTGTTTGACGAGGGCTTGAAATTGCGCGTTTGGTAATTATAGATAATAACATTAATTTGCGACACCCCGCTCCCAGTGACATTAATCTTCCCAAATGAAATTGTTGACGTCGGAGGCTATCTGTTTACTTTTCCCCTCCCTACCTCTGAAACAGAGGCAGAGCTGGGGTGTGCCAAATGAGTAACATTGCCGTATATGGGTCTGTAACTGTTCGGTGAAGTGGGTTGTAGTTTGTTTAGTGTGGAAGTTTTGCGCAGGGAACAAACGGACCGACGGGCAGGCTGATAGTTACGTAAATAGATCCGCTTGACAGAAACTCTGAATTTCAGCCTTGCACCCCTCCACAAAAAAACACAGACACGCACGCACACGCACACGCACGCACACGCATACACACGCGCACACACACACACACACACACACACACACACACACACACACACACACACAATCGCAAAAGGAAACCTTATGATCAAATTTTAATGACAAGTCTGTGAGATCATTTTAATCTGACTTGACAGTCCAAAACATGACTCCTATTATATGTGATTAATTAAGTGAACACATAAAATGGAATTAGTACATATATATGCATTCATTAGTGATCATACTGCGTGACTTAATAACATCACTGTTCATGAAACGTCTATCGTATTCATTTACGGGCATATGGCATGGCATGGCAAACAGTAATAGGTCCTGTAATGCTATATCAGTCGGGAGATGCAAAACACGCTACTTAACCTAATTTCGGGATGTGGACGTCAGCTGACCGAAACCTGTGCTGCAAATCGCTGTCGATAATGGTGAGCCCATACATCAGTATTTGGGTATCGCGATACTCAACCCTTTTAAGTATTGAAAGTATTGATTATATTTTGATTTTGATGTTCAGTCAAGAGTAGGCAGTTCAGTCCCTTTCGATACGCTCCGATACTTTTGATATCTCTCGACACTTCTTCCATACCACTGGCAGACAGACTAACTGTCACAGCTTACATCGAAAGTATTAAAATGATATCGAACTCCCGAGCTTGAGTTTTGATACCGACTTCGAAATTGTTGAGTATCGGAAATATGGATACTCAGAAACGATACTGCCCGCCATTAGCTCTCGGTCCCTTCAATCCACGGCATATCCTTTGTCCAGAAAACAGCCATAGATGGTACTAGGGAAAGTTAAGTTACATAATGGGTCACGTGACCTTGCTTATGTTTTGGTACAGAAAAATGTATGCGCAGTTTTTTCACTCATCATCGGGTCTTGCGCAGGATTGTTTTGATAAACTGAAGGGGAAGAAAGAAAAAAAAAACCCTAATGAGCAGTACATCCACCTGATAAAAACCTAATGAGGTGGAAATGTAGTCTTTGTTTGGATGAAGTAAACACAAAGTTTGTTGTCAGACCTACAGATACTGTCTTGTACAGTTGTAGATACGGTAATTGTGTAAACGGCGTTCAAAAATCAACCAGATAAAAAGTACATACACTGTATCTAGTTTAAACCGGAAACATCTCTCCTACCCGAAAGATAGCGAAAACTACAAAATCTGTAGACTGGCCTAAGAGTATGCTGCTTCAGGTTTGGATGTGCGCGTTTTTGATTTTTTTTTTTTTTTGACGCTTAATCAAAGACGTACGTTGCTCACCTCGTGACACAGGAAATGTCGCCGAGATGATGTGACAGTCATTGTTAGCAGGTTGAGGTTATCATGATATATTCGTCAGTTTAAAGGCATACAGACAAATCGGGATTGTAGAATTTTTATTTTTTTTTGTTTGGACGCTTAATCAGAGATGTACGTTGCTGACCTCATGACACAGGAAATGTCGCCGATATGATGTGACAGTCATTGTTAGCAGGTTATCATGATATATTCGTCAGTTTAAAGGCTTACAGTCAAATTGGGATTTCAGAGATGTTTTTTTTTTCATAATAAGACAGGGGTACCGTTGACTCCTGTAAACCTCAGTTCGCCGAAAGGCCCCTTTTACTTATTCGCAGTATTTACATTTCTCAGAAAACATATTGCGGTGGGAATTCGAACCTCCAGAAATGAAAACACCCGCTCCCTTTTCGTAATGCTCCGATCTCACAGTCTGGCTTTTTGTGTCCAATTTTTGTCAAAATATACTTTTAATAATGGCGGCAGATGTAATTGCGCTTATTTACAAGAGGCACGGGTACCGGAACTCCCGGAACATCTTTTTAACAGTGGGAGACCCTACGTAATGTCAATGCGTAAAAAAACAACGGTCGCCCTCATAAGTCAGTTGGGCCCCCTGAGGTCCACCCGAAACTTCTAATAACAAGAAGGAAAGTATTTCTTACGCTCTATGCCAATAAAAAATATTCTATAAAGAAATGGCAGTATTTCAGTAGCAATTTAGAAGGAAGAAGAAATGAAAGTTAGGTTGGGGGAAAAAATGGAAAAACATGGCTCAGTATAATGCTCAACATAATTCGAAACGTATTTCTGTAACTGTAAGCTATATGGAATTGTGATAGGTGCTTATTGCTTAGAATAACTGGGGTGTATTTCCACTTGACTTTGACGTGTTTTCTCCAGTGATGTACTTTTGCACTCAAGGGATATTATAGGCCAATGCTTATCACAAATGTTTTGTTTGTCACTACTGTAAATTGGTTATCGATGTTTTGTCCGCGCAGTAGCTATTAATAACACTGACAACAATAGCAGTCCAGAAATAGACTTTAATCTTAATTTTTTTTCATTTCTCGGGTTCAGATAGATTAGATCTACTTTTTCCGATACGACACAGGCTGTGTCATTAGATAGTGATATAATCTAATCACCGAATTGAAGCACTGCAGAAGGAATGCATATTTGAAGTCATTCATAGGATTGCTATATTTCTTTGGTGACGAATGGATCTAGGCCTACTGCGTAGTATTCCGGTGTTTTACCAACAATCGGAAAGTCTTAAGTCGTGATAGAGGATTGGAGTACTGCAGAAGGATTGCGTATTTCAAGTCATTCATAGGATTGCTATATTTCTTTGTAGCTACGAATGGATATACTGTAAGAATTTCGGTATTTTACTAACAAGCAAAAAGTCTAGAGTCATGACAAAACATTAGAACTTTACAGAAGGAAGGCGAATTTCCAGTCACACACATGATTGTTATAGTTTTTTCGTAGTGACGAATGGATGTATTGTAGTATACAGAATTCTTGTGTTTTACTACAGTTTTAGAGCATTCGTACTTCGTCTGACTCGGAACTAAATACTGTATACAGAACTTGATTAGCAACGGGGAAGTCATGAATCAGACGCTGTCAGTACACACCCAAGAAACTATCAGAAACATCGATTTTTGAAAAGCTGTCTCCATTCAAAGAATTGTTTGTCCAGTTCTGGAGCATACTACCACACCAGTTTCTGACGTGTACGCTGAGAGGATTCTTTTCTTCTTTTTGAGTCGCTTGATAAGTTAGTCTTCAGTAAAGTAGTGTAGTTTAATAAGTTTACTTAATAAAATTGCAGTCTACATAGGATTACCAGAAGTTTGAAGTCTCGGGAAAAACAATCAAAAATCTGAGCTTCAGGAAGGGAAAGTAGTAGTCAGTGGGTCAAAAATTTGACGAGAGTTACTTTACTGGGAATTTTGTGATGCTCACAGTAATTTTAGGAGGAATGATAGTGATGTGGAAGTTATTTTAAAGAGAATGAGAGAGAGAGAGAGAGAGAGAGAGAGAGAGAGAGAGAGAGAGAGAGAGTTCTCTTTTGCGTAGAGCAAAACAATAGATTCGCGAAGATATGATAATATGATGTCTCCTACATAGAGGTGTTTTGTCTACTGACAATCTATGAGGCATGATTCCCCGATATCCAGAGAGAACGAGAGAGAGAGAGAGGGGGGGGCATAGAATCGAGACAAAGCGCAGGTGAAGCATTCATTACCGCTTGTTTGTCTGTCATTCTCATGTGGGATAGGAATCCCAGTCAAAGAAACGGAAACACTCGTCTGGGGGAAATGTTTCTCACGCTGGGTGTTCAGACGCCATTGTGTTAGACATTCCTTCGTCTGGTATATTAATATAATATACAACCGGTTCCACTTTATTGGCATCCGCCTAATCTCAAACATACATTTCAGATAGCCAGTCACTGAAGTTCTAAAATAAGCATATAGGGTATACTCCTTCCTTTTATTTGCAGCTCCTTTTATTTGCAATGTTTGTCATGATCATGATCTTACCATCATAAGAATTACATTAACTTTGCTTGTTGAACGCTACTAAGGGTGCCACATTCAGCACCGATGCAGTAATGTAATTGTTACGATGGTAAGAGATTCCATCGTAAATACGCAAGTTCTCAAATATGTCTTTGCGCTTTATAGTACCCTACTTCATTACTTAGTACCATACTTCATTACTGAGTTTTGCCCAACGAGACGAAATGTCTTCTTAAGGCCCTTCTTTATTCTGAAATCTAATCCTGAATATCAGTTCAGATAAACGAAACTCTGACAGAACCTTTTGGGGGGGGGCGGGAAGGGAGTGAGAAGGGACGGGAATGAGTCTCGGGGCCTTTTGATTCACCTAGTCCTTTCAAACAATGTCATTATCATAATATCCTCCATTAAAAACACGCACATTAACTTAGACGCGCCATACGCATCCTCGCTCACAACAAACATCAACACAAGTGCACGCACGTACCGCAAAAATCCTGAAAAGTCAGAAACAACAAACTCAGCACCAGATAATCACGCCCATCAACAAAACACTCATAAAAATCCGTAATGAGACGCACCGGGCGTCAGCGAGGGAAAAAAAAATCGATCGACAAAACAGGAACAAGCCACGAAAGTACACAATCTTAAAAGCGCTTTTGATGAGAAAATTAAGCTTCATTAAAGTTTTGCGATGGACCTCATGGGTCTATCGATCAGTGTTAATTAACGGGCGGAGTTCGGTGACCGTAAGGGAGGCCAGGAATATAATTAAATTGTATCTCTATGTTTGGCACAAGTGAAGTTCGAAAGTAATCACGATCCACAGACGAGGAATTGTCTAAGTATCTGCATAGATCTCATGTCTACAGTAGCCGCATGGAATCTGTGCCTTTGTAGCTTCCGTTGCGTGACTGTATAATCTCATTCCCTAGGTGGAGTCCACAGAAGGATAAGATCTCTCTAAATCCTCATGGGTCCTAAGGGGCCATCTCGGGGATCCTTCCTTGCCATTTGAGGATGACCTGCCAATGAGACACCAACATTAAGCGGTGTAATTTCAATATAAGTTTATATAAGTTTGTGGTATGTGGACAAAATGAAACAGAGAAGCCTAAGAGAAGCATGGCATGATGATAAGGAGGCATACGCTACTTTTGACTGTGCAAACAGAAAAAAAAAATGGTGCATTTATTTCAGTGTTCTGTCACCTGTATCACATAGAATACCATTTTGTCTTAATCCTCTCTCGGCGATGAGGTAGAGAAATAAAACCAACAAATTATGGTTGCTGATTCTGTCCCTTCAGCACTTTAAATGTTTTTTCGGGTTTGTTTTTTGATTACTCCACATCCAATGCATAAGCTTATTATCGAGTAGGTAAGCTGGATATGATAAGACAGATTCTTACTTACAATGTTCCGTGCGTCATCTATGGATATATATTATATAATATGCTGTACATGATTAAAATTAAGCCCAGTACTCTGTTATATAATCAAGGAAAATTGAGAACTTGCGCATTAACGGTTCGATCTTTTACCATCATAACAGTTGTAGTGCATCGGTGCTGAATATGCCCATAATAGTGTTCAACATACGGAGTTAACCCTCTAGTGCCCAGCGTATCAGATCTGATACATTTCGTGGAAGAAAGAAAAAGCAAACCAAGATCATCACCCCACCATAATAGTGTGAAGTCGCATGAGCGGGCATTAGCCTGGATATGAGACTTATAAACCGCATTATTATTATTATTATTATTATCATTTTGATGCTTGTTCCAGCATAGTGGATCCAGGAGTGGTCCAAAAACTGGAGCTCGGACTTTTTGTGCCATTGTAAATAGGGCTGGGCACTAGAGGGTTAATGTAAATAAAAAACAAAACAAAAAAAAACCGAAACAAACGGCATGAGACACACATTTGAGAACGTGCGCATTAACGATGGGATCTCTTACCATCCTAAGATTAAGAATTACATTAATGTATCGGTGATGAATGCGCCCTTAGTGTAAGTTGAACATGCAGAGTTAATGTAATTCCTACGCTGGTAAGAGACACCATCGGTAATGCGCAAGTTCTCAAATGTATCTCTTGTGTCGTTTTTGCACTTAGTGTATGTTTCAAGCCTGATGGATTACTTAAACTGATCCCGATTATAAATGGACTACTCTCGACGTAATAAGTAGATTGCACTTTCCATTCTGAGACAAGAGAGAATAATAAATTGGTTTGCCTGATCTCATGTGTCACTTTAAGCTGCGCCAACCAATCGTTACCGTCGGAGGGCAAAATACGCTTTCAAATGACCGTAAACGTTGCGTCGACTTAGGTGGATTTGTTTTCACATGTCAGATACTAGACGCTTTTATACCACTTTTCTTTATCGTAACGTTCGGAGGGACGGTGAACTAGAGTTATTATGCAATATAAAATCCTTTCCTCTTGAAACTGGGGGGAAGGGGGTGCATATATACATATATACACTATATTATATATATATATTATATTATATTTATTATAATATATATATATATATATATATATATATATATATATATATATATATATATATATATATATATACGAACAAACGTATCTATCACAAGATGTAACTTAAATTTATTCTTACGAATTTTCGCCCGTGGGACTTCCTCAGGAGACTAACAACTAGGTTTCAACTAACATATATAATTATATATGTGAGGCAAGCAAATGAATTCAAATTAGTTAAGTGTGCCATGTTGCCTTTTTTAACCTTTCAAATCTCGGGCAGGCTTTTGCACTGATCTTGTTATTCCCTTCGGTTTCTTCTTTTTTTTTTAATAACGAATAGAGGAATCCATATAGCGGCTACTGCTGTGATAGGAATCCGGCTTTAACGGAGAATAAAGGAAAACAAAACTTTAAGCAACAATATTTTACTGTGCATAAATAAAATTTTTAATCTGCCTGCTTTGCTATAACGAAAAGAAAAATTCCAAAGTCCGGAAGTTCTCGTTATGTCGGAAGATAATGTAGATACACTCACGGCGGTGAAAGAGGAAAGTTAGTGAAAAAAAGTCAATTACATGTTTCATATATAGATCTAGTCTATTAATTTTGCGCTTTTATCGTTCTTGATAACTGTCTAGTCTTTTTAAATTACTTTCCTTATATAGAAAGTCTGCTTGCGTGAGCCGTAAAGATATTAAGTAATTTTATCTCGAATGTTTTTTTGTCATTTTGTGCGTTTCACGATTCTTGTATCTCCGTTCATTAAATTAGTCTACTTACGTTATACAACTTGTGTCAGTGAGGAAAGAGAGAATACAAATAAAGTGTTAGGGTTTAGAACTCATCCGTCACTTGAAGGGGTCTTTAGGAGGTCTTAAATCTCTTTCAGAAAAAGACAGATTGTCTACAAATATAAGATCTCTTCCATTCTATTTTTTTAATAAGCATAGTACACATGCACGCACGAACGCACGCACGCATGCATGCACATGCACACGCACGCACACGCACGCACACACACATACACACACACACACACACACACACACACACACACACATGTACACACACACACATGTACACACACACACACATATATACACACACACACACACACTCGCGCGCGCGCACACACATACATGCTTACACATGCACAGACACGCCCACACCTTTAACTGTAACAGCAAGTCTGTCCGTCGCTGACACAACACTAGCAATAAGATTTGGGATGAGGAAGGAGGGCAAAGGTTACGAAGTCTGTCTCCACACCAAAAATACTGTAGGAGACGGAGACTGTCAAAGTATGTTCAGGACAAAAGGACTCGTCTGACACTGAATCGCTGCAGGTCCCCGATTGGGAGATCGTTGCATTTTGTTTTTAGGTTTTTAACGCTCGAAAGTCAGTGGACTGTCACGTAACCTTGCCTAAAAGTCTTCTTTGGGGCCCAATCCTTTCCTTTGTTGTCTTCCCATAGTGCCTGGTTAGATCTGTACTCTCACCCGCCGGGAAAGACGTAATAGAAAACATTGCGCCTGTCTTGATTAAAAAGGGATAGGGGTAGATGTTTGCTTCACAGCCAAATATATCCACATTGTATTTTCCAAAACGATAAACTTGCTAACATTTTCCTTCCGACTGGGCATTTTTGAGAAAACACCGCAGGAATGTCGGGATTTTTATTCTGCGCGCGCCGCCATTACTCGCGTTGCCTGACGTCAAAAAGCGAGATAAGCTAGCCGACGATTGGTCCATACAGTTGGCGCATGTGTCAGCACTAATCTGCTGCAAATTTTTCTCGCTTTATGATGTCACTGAGCATGGGTAATGGCAGCGTGCGTGGGGTAAAATCCCCACATTTTAGCGGTGTTGTTTTTTTTTTCAGAAAAAGGCGGAAAGAAAAAAATGAATGCGGTTTAAAGTCTATTAAAAAAAAAAAGTAATAATACTAGGGATTTATCAGGCTGTGAAGGAAAATCTACCCCCTGTCTCTTTAAGATTCTCGAATCCGATTTAATCTCCACTTCCGTCTCAAGAGAATTGCCTGGGTAAAGTGCTGTAGTTTGAAATGTAGGCTAAATCTGGCTGTATTGATTGTTGTGTCTTGCTTTCCGTTTTTTTTTTTTTTACACTGCTCTTTGCCTCGTACATAAGGGCACGATGACCCTAAGGCCCATGCTATATTTGGGCGCTATAGAATTATAATTATACCTTGTCCATTCGCTGCTCTCTCTCTCTCTCTCTCTCCCCCCTCTCTGTCTGTCTCTATCTCCATCTCCCTCTCTGTCGTTCTTCCTCACTCTCTCTCTTTCTCTCTCTCTCACTAAGGGCACCGTTTCCTCTCTTTCCCGCTCCCTCTTTCACCCTGTCGCCTAAGGCTATTGCATAATTTCTGCAACCTGCAATTTCTATCCCCCTGTTCCTCCCTCTCTTTTTTCCTCAGGCCGTTGAATAATTTTTGTGTTCTATAATTCGCATGAAAGCTGTATTGATCTTGATGCATTGTAATTTAGAAATCTTGCATTATTACATGCCCTTTCTTTCTTTCTTTCTTTCTTTCTTTCTTTCTTTCTTTCTTTCTTTCTTTCTTTTTCTATCTCTTTCTCTCTCTCTCTTTCTCTTTCTCTCTCTTTTCTCTCTCTCTCTTTCTCTCTCTTTTCTCTCTCTCTCTTTCCCTCTCTTTTCTCTCTCTCTCTCTCTCTTTCTCTCTCTCTCAGGCCAAAGGACAGTTTCTATAATTGGCATGAAAGCTGTATTGATTTTGTAGCTTTGTAGTTCAGAATGCCGGCATTATATTATTCTGTCATGTTGTTTCCGCCCGTCTCTTTCAGACTATGGGACAAAATGTCTGTCGTTGTCAACATTGATTATATGATGCCGTGAAGTCTACAGAAACCCCCCTTTATTTTCTCTTTTTCTCATTTTTTTTTTCATTCGTTGATCTGTCGCTCTGTCTCTCAGGTGATTGTTTTTTGGAAAATAATATATAGACTGTCATGAGGAAGCGTATTGATTTTTAGGCAGGGGCGAAGACAGGTCTCTTTGACAGGGCAATCATTATCGGAGACACGGGATATGACGTTGTGAATTTGCAAGAGAATTTTGAAAATTAAAAAAAAAAGCATTTGGCTGTTTGTAGCCAACCCGGCAACACCGCTCAAATTCACACTTTTAAGCCTTAGTCGTGCTGGATTTTTATCCGGCATGACATTTTCATTTGATCCAGATTCAAAATGAACCCCTGATCATCGGAGACGCTTTGGCGGCCACTGTCCGGGCAAATTGATTGGAAAATTCCACCCAGTAGTTCATTGTCACCACTGGAAAGGCATAATCCTGCCGACGCGCCGTAAAACTCCAACTCAAACAAATAAATAAACTCATTTCTAGAAGTAGATTAGGTCTTGCCACATTTTGCTGTAGGGGTGTCAGGCTCTCCTCCCAATATCATCATTGCTTTAGGAACTGTCCAAGTGAGAGCTCCGGTAAGGGTGGTCAGCTTCTGAAACAGATGGGTCTTACAATGAACACAATCTTGTTTTCCAGCATGTCCATTGTAGACGAGGATCGACTTTGTTTGGATCGACCAAAAGCATCTCGAAAGATAATCAATGATATGCCTGAAAACAAGTTTTTACTTTTTTTTTCCAAAGGTTCTTTAATCTAAAATTATTTGCTTAAAGTGATCCTTCATTTCCGATTTCAGGGCGTGGTTTAGTATATTCTACAGAAGGACCTATCGCCCTCAAAACTCATGACGTACTTGAACAGCTGGCGTACTCGTTGTAACACCGCAGCTCAGGTTCTTTATTTTCTATCGAATTTCACACACAAACTTGAATACCCCTATACGCTCAATACTTTGATTAAGTCTCTTGCAGTCGAAGTTTGAGCATTATACTGCCGGGAAAATGAAGAACCTAGTATCTACCATTTTCATGTTTTGCTACAAATGACGAAAAACTGTTTCTTTTAATAACTGTTAATAGAATAGTCGCATCGTTACCAATTTTCCTATAGACGCCTTTAAAAATGAGGTATCGATGCCAAACTAAGATTATCAGACGCAAAATTTTCCAGCGATTTTAACGATATAAAAATGTCCATTTGACCCAGATACGTAGATACTAGGTTCTTCATTTTAACGGCAGTATAGATTCCCCCTCCACCCTCTTTATTTGTTTGCATTAGAATAACTATATGGCGTTGCACATCAGAACTGCAGTCGCATATGTGGATAATCGTCAGATAGCCAGAGTTTTGTGGTTAGACAGCTTGATAAACTTCTTAATTTGTTTGTACTAGCATAACTATATGGCTTTGTACATCGGAACTGCAGTCAGATATGTGGATGATCGTCAGATAGCCAGAGTTTTGTGGTTAGACATCTTGATAAACTTAAGGGATTTGCTAGTGATAGTCGCAGGTGCGCTCGCTAAAATGTACTATGAGACAAGGAAAAGGTGTAAACAACATACAGTTACTTGGATTGTTAGAGATCAGGACTGTTTTTCTCTACAGCAGAGGAGGCTTGATCCACCTGGCTGTTAGAAGCAGGTGGTTTTCAGAAAGAATACATTCATTTCATAGAATGAAATTCAGTAAAACTATGTAAGAGAATGTCAGTGCATTGATGTCACAGGCTGCACACTGACCATGCATTCATATGACATAGAATAAATATATTTTTTCCTTTTCTTTAGAAACATATGTATATACACTCAGACGCTATACACTTGCACGCCTTACACGTATATCATAAATTGTACTTTCACGTCTGAAACAATATATATATGTTATATAATAGAGAGGACATTCATTTCAAAGAGAGTATTAATATTTAATAGTGCTATATTTCATATATACGTGTGAAAGATTCATTCCCAGGGTCAAATAGAAGTCATCGATTGAAAGGTGGCCGTGATAAACACTGTTAGATAATCACGAAGATAGGGTGGAGTTCTGTTTGATTACCATGTACCCGTGATTAGTAACAATTCCCTGTTTGTCAGTGTTTGATTATTATTAGTATAAGAAGGTGATCTCATTCTTCAGAGCCCGATATACTCTAGGCTTTTTCAGTTCACGGGAGGAAATCCCTGCATTATCTAGATTTTAGTCCGATCATTGGCATTGGAGATGAAGGACGTGATTCCATTTCTCAGAGCTAAATATTCTACAACAATAGGCATTTTCAGTTCACGGGGNGGGGGGGGGAAATTCCTGCATTACGTAGGTTTTAGTTCGACCCTTGATAACTAGTGGAGGTGATACAAACACTAAACACAATCATGTCAGGCCTGTGTAGCCGATAGAACCATGTTGCTCCTGCAGCGGTTTAGCAGAGCTTTATTCACTTTTGTTGCATGTCTTACCCTGGTCACGTTTTAACCAGTCAAGTACAGTGTCAACGCTGTTGATTTCCTAGCAGCGAGCTGGACCGTCCTGTTGAAGTAATGACTACAACGAATGACATGAAACATGTATCTGAATAATTCAAGAAAGTGGGGTTGTATTATTTTGGTGACATGATACCTAAATACAGTAGTAGACATCGTGGCCGTGGTTAGTCATGATGGTGTTTGTGGTGAGGGCATGTGGATTCGGTCTGGTACTTCTGAGATCCGCATATAATCTGTATTGTCGCCATATTAATAGTTGAATGTCTAAACACGACTTCAAGAAGCTGAAGATGATAGCGTGTTTCTGCTGTAGGCAGTTAGTAGTAGTACGAATATGTTGCGACATACACGGCTGCAAAATTCGTCCATGGTACCGATACTCAACTTGCCACGCCAGATCTAGATCTCTCCCAGAAGAATTTCTGCATCATCTTCGAAAGCATGCTGTCCTATCCTTTTTTTTTTCTCTCCCTTTCTCCCTCCTGTATGATTTTGTGTTACTGTTTCGATTGCTTTCCATATTATTGTACCTGTTACAATCTGGAAAATAAACGTTCTGAGTTCTGCATGTGTCAGAGGCATAGGCGTAGAGATTCGCAGTAGTCGTGGGTTTATTAGCACCGAGGATTGGCGAGTGAGTGGGCGATTTAGGATAATATTGTGTGAGTTCCGCCATTCTTTCATCATATTACCAATTGTGTTTGTCTTTATGTCCTATCCCTGTCACCTCTTGACCGATGACATCGATCGATGGCCGTTGTTTGTCTCCCAAAAGGTCATTAACCGCAGCTACCTCTCTGCGTATTAGTGTGAGACAGTAGTTTTAATATTCCATGATGTACCATTCGTCTTGTGCAGGCGTATCATTCGTGTGAACGTGTAAGACAAATTACAGTCAACCCTGTTTATCGGCAACTCGCCGGGAGTCATAGGATAACGACTACTCCTTTTACTCTCAAAAATTGCGATTAATAGGGGTTGCCACTATCCAGTGACGTCTGTAAGGAGATGTAGCGTTTTAAATGTGGAAAATTTTGAGATCAAACGGAAGTTAGAGTTTGGAACTCTAATTACACAGCCACCGTTTGGATCCAGCTTTTGATGGTGTGTTATCAAAGGTTTTGTGTTGTCCAAAGTGCTTTTCTTTCACAAGGAACGAAGCAGTTGAGACTGTTGAATGGAAGTGTGTTAAGTAGGGAATTAAGTTCTGATGTCTATGTCAACAGATCTCCATTGTTTCTTGTTCTCTATGACAGTTGCCACTTTTCAATATTGATCAGGCAAATTAAAGTATTGTTATCTTTCTCAGTCTTTTTTTCAAAGTTTTTTGTTTAGATGTTCGACTAACGGCAGTGCAAAGAATAAACAGCTATTCCTTCAGACACGGCGAACTGTTGCGATATAACTGACCTTTAATGAATTAAAATTCGAAATTAATGACAGCGAAAAAAAAGCGTTCATGTTTTTATCCCTTTTTAACAGCACGACTTTGACAAGGTACATGCATAATCTGATGGAAATGTCTGCACATGTTCCTGCACACCGGAGCTCTTTGAAGTTGTGTTGGGCGGGTATCGATAACGAGTACTCGATGCCACTTACTTTTGGGGATGTTAGTATCTGTGAATAGCCGACGTGAAGTATCGATTGGCATATTTCTTTCAGTTTAATATTTGAAGCATTCATGGCTTCTTATGAGTTTGTATAGAAGAGCCCGACCCCAGAGAGCAGGACTGTACATGCATAATACATGTTTCAACTGTTTTCCGGTAAGGTAGAAGTGTGAATTGTAACTAGAACAATAATCATGCTGGACCTTTTAATCAGATGAGCAAGGCCCAGAAAAAGAATATCATTAAATATGTTATCATTGTAACTTTTGGTTGGGATTTTGAATCGTTTCTTACCGTAATAGACCTAATAAATGACACTTGACATCTACGTTTAGGTCATGTTTTAATATAAATGTAAAGCACTCTGATTCGGTATCGATATTCATAAAGAGTAACCGAAAGCGCAACGGTACCTGTAGCGTGGAATCGGCCCAGCACTACTTTGAAGCCAGGTATATTGGAAGGAAACAGCCTCGCCGGTGAACATCAGAGACAAAGGACATGACATCTTGATTTTGCCGCTAGTCCATTCGGTAAGTCCCTTAATAGTTCGGATTCGTGTTACCAACATGCCATTTGGCATACACGTTGTTTAGAGGACCCGTATAAGATATTGATCTACCCCCATGCTGACATTCCAACGAAAACACGTATTTTGATGCCTTAAAAATGTATTGATATTCGATAAATTGGTATCGAATGATGCGAGTATCGATCGCTATATTTATCGAATGAGCATAGGTAAATTTCTAAAATTTTGTATGAGCAAATGAAACAGATTTACCTACATGTTTCTGTAAAATATTGATTCATTTTTAATTAGAACAGCTGTTATAGCAAACGATACTCAGCATAGCGATACTGCAACAGTCGATACTTGTGACAAATAAAATGGGGAAAAAACCTTATAATACATGTACATTTAGCCTAGTTATGTGTGTAATTATAGTATAGTCGTCAATATCTCCAAATTGGTGTTCATACACAAACACGAGATTTGATGCCTCGATTGCGGGCGCCTTTAATTTACTACCGATGTATTCATGCAGAAGACAAACATAGCATTTGTCTTGCATTTTGGTAAGTGTGCATGAAACTTCAACCATTAATAATATTGATAACAATGATGGTAATATAATAAATATATATAATAGAGAGAGAGAGAGAGAGAGAGAGAGAGAGAGAGAGAGAGAGAGTATTGAAATAATTCAATAATAATTTTTGGTAGCTGAAGCATTCAATATGCCACGTCAATTTTGCATTTGGTTGGCTTTACACTCTGCCTGCGAGAGAAAGAAAATGAGAGAGAGAGAGAGAGAGAATAAAAGAAAGAGTATTATTTAGTATTAAAATAATTCATATAAAAATAATAGAAGATTGATTTTTGTCTGTGAAGTACTCCCTCATAAAAACGTACGGATGGAAAGGAATGCGATCTCATTTTTCAGAGGCCATACGTTAACTTTACGCACGCACGCACGCACGCACGCACGCACGCACGCACGCACGCACGCACGGGCTCCTTGTCTTCCCCTCCTCCGCTCCCCGCCACACATACACACGCATACATACATACATAAACACACACACACATAATATACGTTATTGCGTGAGAGCAGGCACACACAAACAAACTTAGATGGGAGTAAACTTCACGTATATTATTATTATAGAGCTTTCTTTGTTTTTGTCTGTCGTGCGACTCTGGCATTTATTTGGGATTGGTCGGCGTGACCGGCGCTGAACCGAAATTTTCACTTCATTTGCATAAATTAGCCTTTCATCACGTCTCGGTGGCTCGGTGGAAAATTATGAGGCCGCATAATGATGCATTATGACAGGTTTCTCGCTCTTGATTAACTCCCCATTTCGCGAACCCGATCTCCATTACCTCCCCTGTCCCTGGGCCGAAAGCAAATATATTTATAAAAATATTTTTTTATAGTGGGCTTTACGATACGGTTTCATGCTGGTTGCATTATGCTCTGTCAGTTTTTTGTAAAATATATACTAAACGGTATATCTTGCTGAATTAAAATGGCTTCCCCCGCATTTATTTCACAAAGTGGAATGTTGCACAGTAACTTTAAATGTACCGGAACTGCACTTTTCATATTTATTGGCTTCGCCGTGGCCGAGAGCATAATATGCAGCGAAGAATTTAAAAAAGTGGAGACTGCTGGTTCAAATTCTTCCCGAGGCAGAGGAAGATAAAAATGTAGACCAACAACAGAAGGACACTTAGGTGTCATGACCCAAGTGTGGCCCAACCACTATAAAAACGTCAGGATGTCAAAGGGCAGAAACACTTTCTTGGACGGAGTGATAGACCTTCTGTTGCCTCGCTTTCCGGGTAATTGCGTTTCTCGTCTCTAGTTTATAGTTTGGTTGTTTGATTTTCTAAACACGAAAGATAATACATTCTTTATGAATAAAGATGATAATATTGCTTCATAGCTAGTCCATACTCGGAGAGAAACTGAACAAAAACAATCAGTCACAGGAAAGTTGGCATTGTGCACGGACGTTTTCTAGCCTTAAGGGTGTATGTTTCTGTACTCTGCCTTTTCGTATCTGTCTGTCTCTGTATCACTCTCCTCCTCCTTCTCCTCCACCACCTCCTCACTCTCTCTCTCTCTCTCTCTCTCTCCCTCTCTCTCCGTCTCTTCACAAATAGATCGGCGTTTTGCAATCGAGGTCAATCCAGCCCAGAGTACTTGTAAAAGATTATATCGGTATGCGAAACAGGCCCAGCAAACAGAGAGGAATCGGGATGGTTTGGCAAACAAAATAGACTGGGGTTCATCAACCTTCTTCCCCACAAGCACCTTGGCGTTTCGAAAAGAAGTGTCTCATTATGCACTGGCATACCTGGGTATTCTCCAACATGCTTGTCCATCATCTGTCATCCTCAACCATAAAAACTTCCTCTTTCTCCTTTATTATGCATGTTTTGTTAAAAGTGGGGCGTGTAATTCTGGGGTTTTGTTTTGAAACACGTCATATACATTTATGCAATATCAAAACTTTTACAGTGGAACTTCATATTATGTTGCGAGACTAGTTGTGTCTCTTCTTTAAGAAAAAAAATCGTAAACTTTTTCCAGTTGTCTTTAAGTTTTCATTAGACAGTACCCATTCAAGCGTGGGTTTGCATTTGAGTGAATACTTCCAGCCACGTTTAAAGCCTCGGTTACATAGGCGAATCTGGATTTTAGAAGCGTTTTGGCCTTTTACAAGGGCGTCGTCACCATTGTTCTGTGTTCAGTTCAAACTTTTTGTCACCAAATCTTTTCGACGCAGCAGTTGAGACAACGTACTTAATAGGTTGGCGGATTTGGAGCGCTCGATTTCGCCGTATCGTAATCTTTTCCCTCCCTTCCCTTTTTTCTATTCCCCTAATCCTTCATCCCGTAAAATTAATTGATCTCTCATGGATTTGCTAATACCTGTTCACATATGTATTCATATACATATATATTTTGGGGTATATATTATTCACATCCGTCATTATTATTGTTATTAATCGATGCTATTGTTCCTTGTTATTTTTTCTGTAACCACTTCTGGATGCTTATAAAAAATGATGTCTTTGTGACATGAGCCAAATAAAGTTTTTTGAGTCTGTCTTGGGTCATCAGCCGCTATACGTTCGATTTATTATAGCTTCCTCTTTATCCCTTCTGCCTTCTCTCGCTCCTTGTTACCATATAATGACAGTATTCATCTACCGGCTATCGATCTCTCTTGTTTTGCCCCCGAACATGAATATTCATGAAGCTGTATATGATCTCCGGGCTCCCTATTTTCGCCGTGTTCTGCATTCGCCGCATCTGTTTTTGCCGAATTTTTTAATCCGATAAGTGCCTACCTCTACGGTTATCTACTCATTCCGCTCTCTTCTTTCGCTGTCTTTGCAAAATTAAATAAATGATCGAAATTCATAAGGATGCACTGGTCGCATTGTTTCAAGGGTTCTGTTTGTCAAGGGCAATGAAATCGACTGCCCTCAGAATATGAAAAGATAGGTGAATGTGCTGTTTCGCCTCGTACGAAATCATCTTACTCCAAAAATCGCGGCGAGAGTAAATCGCGGCGAAAGTAGAGGACACCCAAGTTCAGGACCCTCATCATCATCACCACTAGACCCAAGGTAAAACGGATGATTTTGAGGGTGAAACGGGGCCATTCCCTCACTACATCATGTGTGTCATTCCTCCTTTTGCCCATGGAGAGCAGAGCACGTCATTTCGGCATGCAATTTATTCATTAAATTCAGCAGTATCGATGGCATAATGATAATCACCATCAGAGAACGGGTGAAAGCGATGCGTGGCGTCGGCGCGTAATGAGCCGCTTCGATTATTTCCCTGTTCCCTTACGCATTTCTTTCTTCCCTGGGGTCCCGAGGGTCGATGACCAGCGTAAAACTTGAGTGTGGTCAGCGAAGACTGTGGTATGTCTCTATAAGTAATGTCTTTGATATACGAGTAAAGTCTCAGCCGTTGCTGAATGGGTTGGTGCCCACTTCGGCTATTGTAATTTTGAGTAGCTCGACCGCCATCGTAATGGCTGGCACAGCATTGGGAATGAGAAACCCAGCCATTAGCAAGTGGAAAGAGAGAAAAAAAGACCTCATTAACCGCATTTGTCGTATAGAAGATCTTCTACCCAAAGGCATAAGACTCCTTGGAGGCTGTCTGGCAGAGTTTTAGCCGAGCTCTCCTCCTAAATCTTTCGTAGCATCGTAGATAATACTGTATGTTAAAGTAGGCATTCTAATGAACCTATTTAGCGCTCGCTTCATGCTCGAAGAAAGTATACGAGCTAATTTTGATGTCTCGCCGTCCGAGCTCTTCTCCCATATGTTATTTTGCCCGCACAAGCAAATATGAACCACTTTAAAATGTAATGTTTTAGACAGTAAACAGTT
>JAWQUT010000335.1:287899-298498 GCA_033807755.1 Ellobium chinense
TTCATTTCTGTCCACAGACGGGAATGAATTTGAGAAACATTTTTAAAAAAAGTAAAAACATCCCCATTCCTCAGATTTAACAAATCTCCCCGCCAAATTTATGGCAAGGGGAGAATTATCGCCCCTAACTCGTACGCCCTGGAGATAACACTGCTTTATGCGAAGTGTTTATTAATAACATGGCCCGTGGATTACGCGCTATGTATGCGATGCTGTCTGTAAAACATAAGAAATTCGCAGATGTAACAATAAACTTGTAAACGAGAGAGACTGGGTGAATGTGTGAGAATGAGTCTGGCGCCGGGTAATGAATTGTGAACGAGTAAGAAAAGGAAGACGCGCAGAGATTATTTTGAAGCAGGCAAAGCTAGACGTATAAAATAGCCTTTAATATAAACGATATATCACCATTGTCGTCATTGTTAACTTAATGTTGAAACAAAGTATGCTTCTGCTCAGGGTTCTACATAAAAACTTTCTGAAAGATATACAATGAAATTATTAGAAATTATCGTCATCGTAACCATAATCATTATCATCTTTCTTCCTCTTGCCTTCATATACTATTTAATGTGTAAGCGATTTAGGTCCACTTCCTCTTCCCATGCATTTTGCGGATTTCTTTATTAATCATCATCATATTTATCATCATAATCATGTCTGGACGATCGCGCATTTTTTTCCTCTTTCTTTCATCGCCGCTATCACCTCAAGCGCCTTCAGCTAGGCTAGTATCTAATCTACCCCCTCCCCATAAAATATTTTGAGGTTTATCTATCTTGTCCCCAGGATCCTTTTGGTCTTCCAAGGCCCACCGTTTCTTTAAGCGCCTCCTCATTCTTTCTATCCTCCCCAGGGGGAAAAACAAAGTAAACAAAGCCATTAAGAATTCAGCCATTAAAGTGGGTTGTTGTTTTTTTTTTAAGATCAAAGGCCATTAGCATTTCGGAAAATAACATTAACATTATATAATTTATCAATTTCGGCCATACTTTAACTACATTTCTTCAATCGATTTTTTTACAGACGTGTTAGTTAAGTGCCAGAGAAGTAATAATATTGAACTTACTAAAAACAGACTTACCATAACGAGACTGATTTTAAAGTGTGAGCTTCTTTTCGGACAACGAAGCCAAATCAAAGAAGCTCTCATACTGACTAAAGGAATTTTCCTATCCACCTATATTTTTAAATAGTATTTATCTACGTACTCAGTGCAGGCTAACTCAGTATTGTATAAAATTACTGGACGTACCATTCAGTTTTCAATAGATTTAATGCAACTCAGATTACCTAGGAATATGATATGGGTAATCAAACATTGATAACGCATTGCAACTACATGGACAAAACAACGAAAGTGCATTAAATAAAAGACACAGCCATAAGCTCCGGTTTGGATGGTAAGAATATTACGTATGTTTGGGGAGAAAAAGATTGCGCAATAATATTAAAATATTAATTATGATCGAATTCATCGGAAATTCTGGATGATTTTACAAAATGTGGCAAGATTTAGGAAGATGTGTTTTGTTTAGATTGGAGAAGAGTTCATGGGCATTTGAAGTAACGACGTGCAGGTTTTGATTTCATTTTAGTGAAATAATGACAAGATGATAATAGTCTAGGTATGTTTCAATGAAGGTGAAAGTGAAGGGAATGGATTTTGTTAATAGGCTTTCAAAGGAATACATTTCGGGCTGGCTTGGAAGGTGGAGGAAGTAAGATCTTTCCTGATAACATAATTGCCAGCCTACGAATTGAGTCACGCCAGCAAGATTAGTCGCGGCCAAACGCGGGAAGACAAATTTTTTTTTTTTGGAAAGTGGCCCCCCGGGGTAGGGAGGTACTTTTATATAAGGGGTCGCTATGGGAAAGGTAAGATAGCGGAAGAAAATCGTAGCAACGAATTATGAATGCACCAGGAGACCCGCTAGTTTATTTAGGGCAACATAATAACAGTAGTTGACTTTTTATTTAAAGTTTCGTAATTGAGAGACGCTAGTAACCTCTCTCTACTTTGCGCTCTCATTGATCAAAGTGTTACCCAAAGACGGTGGAATGCCCTAGGCCTGTTGTTCGTGGGTTCCTTTTGATGTGACGCCCTTTCAAGTTGGCTTCCTGATGAGTGGCGAAATTACGTTACCCAGCGAGTAATTTATGTCCTCACCGGGACGTGTGTGTTTGTGTGAGTACTATGTATTGGTGATGTGTGGTTGTGTGTGTTTTATGGGCGTGTGGGTGAGTGGTAAAAAGGAAGAAAGGAAGGGAATGAGTGGGAGGTGACAGTTGGTGTGTGTCGGTGATTTGTGAGTTCATAGAGGTGGTGTGCGTGCGTGCGATGGAAAGAAAGAAAGAGGGAGAAAGGCGATAGTGGGAGCGAATGGAAGGTGACAATGTGTTTGTTGGTTATGTGCGAGGTCATAGATTTTAGTGTGTGTGTGTGAGAGAGAAAGAGAGAGAGAGAGAGAGAGAGGCTGCGGTGGGTAGACTTTCTGTACAGCAGACGAAGTAAAGCTGAATCTCCTCAGACACAACGGAGATTGCTGAGCCGCCGAATATCCACAGAAATTAGCGAAAAACAAAAAAAAAAGGTCAGCCGTTTTTTAATTGTCCTGGAATGCTGTTTCTCGCCCACCGGAAGTCGTTATTGCATGCTTTATATAACTTGCTGATAGCGCTGTGTGCACGTGCGTCATTGCGCAATATCCGGGTTATTCCATATTAGCCCAGACAATACGGGTGGGCGAATAGTGGGTTTTTTTTTGGTTTTTTTTATTAAAAGGTATTTGCGAGTATCTGAAAACCTGTCCCCGATATTTGAAATTTTAAACATTCCATCTCGAGTGGTGACGTCTCAAGACTTGAAATAGTAGGGATGCTTTTCTAAGGAGGCACTTGGCACACGTTATTATACAGTCTTGGAGAGAATGAAAAGACCGACGTTAATCATTCTTCCCTTTTGATTTTGGCTTTGACTCTACAACATCACTTTGCAGAAGTTTCACCCAGTTCATACACCAAACATTTATTTCTTTTTTATGTCGCATTCGAATCCAAACTGACTCTTTTGTGATGACATTTATTTTTTCCTGAGTGATGTGTGAAATCGTACCTAGTCGAACCTCAATCAGATATTGGAATAATCGTTTAAAGTTTTGTTACATCCAAATATTCGAATCGAACAGCCGTACCTCTCTTGCGCAACATCCGGGTCTCTTGGTATCAGCCCAGACAGCTCTCGTCTGCCGGCTACAGCCCCTCGACAACGGAAATCTCGTTAAATTATTTTGGGTTGGCAGTTGGCATGCCAACACACTCGCGTTGGCGCGGGGCAGGGGCGTAAATCTTAATTCGGGCAGATGAGGGATGGGAAAGCGAATCAGTCTTCGAGAGGGAGGCCAACATACTCACATTGGCTTAGGGCAGGGGCGTGAATCCAGGCAGGTGGGGATGGGAAGTGAATCAGTCATCGTTAGAGACGGACACTTTGATTCTGCTAGCTGCTGTGTCATCAGTTGACCTAGAATACTGATGAACAAAGAGCAATATTTCCTATAGATTATACTATTGATCAGATAGGGCATTTAGAAAAGTATTCAGTTTGTCATCATATTGTAAATGAAGTGACTAAGGATATGGCGTATCCTGACTCATTGTATCACCATCTTTAGTACTCTTTACTTCAGTGTCTGTGCAGTGGAATAATCCCTTTCCCTTTTCTGTGATTACGCCCCTGATCGTGGTTATCTTTTCGTGTTTTCCTGCTTTTTGAGACGCACTCTTTGTTTAGAATACTTTAATGAACAAAACAGGTTCCTTAGCTAAAGGTAAGAGGTTTCTGAACAATGGCGGCAGAAACAAAATCTAATCTGCCAGGACAAAAAGTGATGGGCGTGAAATAGACAAATATGAGCCGAATCAAGAATGTTGACCAATTTGCCAGATGCGTCGTTTTTGTTTTTTTTTCGGTCTTTATTTTTAGGGAGGCATTCTTACCATTGTAGTAATTGATCAAGGGAGTCCTGTGGTGCCTCGTTTATGATACCACTTTTTTTTTTTTTAAATGGAGTTAATGGGGAAAACAGAGCAGTTTATGAATTACTTTAGTGAACATGCCCATGGAACTCGGGTTTAACGAGACGGTCCAAAACTCAGGAAGTGATCTCATTATAACGGTGTCACGCTGTAGCAGATGGTATGGGGTCTTTTCATGGTTATAGCTGCTTGATATTGGTGTTTATATCCTGTTAAAACAGGATGTGTCAGTACCATTAAAGCAGGGTTTCCTTGCTGACCGCGGCCGGTATGAATGTGTTCTACACTGTCATACTCGAGCCATCGAAAATAAGTACTGTAGACTGTAGACTATATTGTACTGCTGGCGAAATTTGCAAATTCACGTGAGCTTGTTGTATTCGCTAGAGTTGACGTTTACTCACGAAATGAGGAGTTACCCAGGCTTCTGCTTTACTCACTCAGTGCACGGAAGGCGGACACGGCAACCTCATAATGAGATTGACCACCATTTTGTGTTGCCTCTTCTTAATTCTTCTGCTTTTCATTTCTTTCTTCCATGAGGTGCAGAGCATTGTCCAACATTGATAGGCCGAGGTGAAATGAAAACTAAATTACGACTTTTATTTACACCGTCGGGAAATTGATTTACAGTGGCATACAAGATACAAGAAACGTTTGCTCAAGTTGTAAAAAAGATTATGAGCATCCAAAATAATATCAATACAATGAGCAGTCAACATAAGGCATCCACATTACAATATTATAAATCTCCTTCATAATGCGGATAAAACAATACACATCATAGTCTAAATTAATAATATTACAAAGGAAACCTATAAATAAAGTCATTGCTGGTCGCTGCAATGCAGCGCCCTTTTCTCGGCGCCCCCCCCCCCCCCCCCCCCCNGAATATGGGATGTGATAAGAGCTGAAAATAAACTTCTAGTTATCATAAAAATGCAAAATCGACAGATTAGTTCACTGGTGTGTAGGAGTTGGGAAGCGTCGAAATAACGGAAGATCTGCTTTTCTGAATCTTTTAATGTATTTTCTGAAAACAAAAGATGAAATTGCAATATTTTTCGTAGCTTTATTATTTTCTTCACTTTGTTGTTGATTCATTTCTGCTCTTTTTCTCCTTTTGCTTCGTCTTCACTCTGGGTTTTTGTTTTCAGTGCCTTTTTGGGGTTCAGGAAGACGTTTTTATTCTGAAAGTTCTTAGTTTTTGTCCTGTTTATTGTACAGCTTCCCTTGTTTTTCCGCGTTTTGTTCTTTAGTGCCCTTCATTTACCAGGGAAAAACGAGGCCAGGTTCTCCTTAATCTGGGAAATAACGATGTTTACTTGTGTCAGATGTTTTCTTCGATTTGTGCTGGCTCGCGGGACAGCTTGCTTGCTCACTCACTCACTCACTCACTCACTCACTCACTCACTCACTCACTCACTCTCACTCTCCTTTCTCTTCCTATCCCCTCTTCCCCCACCTTATCTCCCCTTCTTCTCCCCCCCCCCCCCCCCCCCCCCCCCCCCCCCCCCCCCCCCCCCCCCCCCCCCCCCCCCCCCCCCCCCCCCCCCCCCCCCCCCCCCCCCCCCCCCCCCCCCCCCCCCCCCCCCCCCCCCCCCCCCCCCNTCCCCCCCCCCCCCCTCACCCAGAAGATTGCTTATTTTTCTCCATTTCTCACTAGAACAGAAAGACTCCAGGAAAGGAGGGCGGGTGGGAACGAACACGCAAGAGAAAGAATACACCTACATTAAATGTTGAAGAGAGTGAAGAATAACTCTGCGAGAAATGCATAGCCCTTGTCTGAAAGAACACATGTGTGGCATTGTCTTTCACACAGATCAACCCTTCATATTTGTTTCCTCTTTTTGTAATCCTGGCAGCGAGATAAAGCGTGTAAACCAGGATGTTATCAAAATTTGTCATGCACGCAAGGGCGTGGTTTAATGATAATATTATTGTCTAAGATTATTCTTTTTCACAGATCAAGTCTTCTTTCTTTCATGAGTTAAATATAGTATAATAGGAGATATTGTGGTGGAGAGCGTATCTTCATCATTCTCAGGAATGCTGTGTGATGGTCAATGGCTTTCGCGCCCATGTCAAGTGAACATTGTCATTGGGGTCGATGATTATAAAGAGAGAATGCCTTGGTGATCATGGGTGAGGAAAAAACAAAGGAGGGGAGGGGTGTCGTTTTCTCTTGTTTGGCCTGATGGGGATTTGTGATGTGGGTGTGGTTCTTTCTTTCTCTTATAGCTTGCATCCTTCTTGTACCGTTAATTGTCACACACAGCCCGTATTTTGTCACCCTAGGTGGCGCTGTCATCTGCCATCTCCTGGATTGCTCTGAAGTTGTCTAACCCAATCACTTAATGTTCATCTTACTGTCTCTCAAGAGTGGCTTTTTTTTTTTTTCCAGTCGGTTTTCCCGGTGTTTCCTATTCAAGTGCCTGCTTTGAAATTCGTGTGTCATCTCTCCTGAGGATGTGCCTAACATCTATCCGCGTTTTTCATTTTCTCTGTTTTTTGTTGGATGAATGATGGCATATTAGGTTGTCCTGACTTTTCTCCGATCCTTAAATTCATTACATTTTACAGATAACTGAGAAATGTGTTTTAAAAGCAGTTTAATTTCTTCTTGTACGATTTCATTGGAAACTCGCCAACTTTCGCTGAAATACGGGCATTGAGTTTTAAGATGCAAGTTCCAAATACATGCTGATTCTAAATGAAACCAGAAAGATGATAAGTAGGTGGCTTTCTCGTAAGAGTATTTTATCTGCCGATGCTACCCTCTCTTATTCTTTTTCTTCTTCTTCTTCCTCTTCTTCCTTTTCCTGTGTTATCCTCCTTCTCTTCTTCTTCTTCATTTGTTTTCGTCTACTTCAAATTTTGCACCGTTTTTTTCTCTTCTTCTTATTTTTCTTCCTGTTATCCTCTTCTTCTTCTTCTTCTTCTTCTTCTCCTTCTCCTTCTTCATCTTTTCTACGTATTGTTTACTCTTGACGACTACACACGAAACCAATGCTCATGGTGAGCTCAACTTTGTCTGTAGTTTCTCCATTGGTCCATAGAAATTGTCCTTTAACGAGATCTCCTCTATTTATAACTTTTTCTCTCTTGTGTGTACATTATTATTGGTGTCCTGCAGTATGTTCTTTGACAAAATGACTGGCAAAAAGATAAAAGTCACAAGATCACCGGCATAGGGAGTTTGTCTATCTCATTTGAGTGAGTTTTTTTCAGGATAGGAGAAAAAAAAAGGGGTGAGGCAACGTAAGAAAATAATACTTATCTCAAGCTTTGGTGCAACTTTATAACCAGTGACTTTGTGACGTACGTTGTCTGTGACATTTTGGTGAATAATAATAATATATTGGATTGCATCAAGCAAGCAAAAAAAATAGCCCAGCTTGCAAATTGGCTATTTTTGAGATAGGCAGTTTGCCTGTGACGGTGACGATAAACGTTTTCTTCCTGCTAGTCATCTGATGATATGGGGGGAAATGCTAGTGCAGCAAACAGAATCATTATGAGGATATGTCAAGTTCCGATAGCTCGTCACCTCTCTCCTGGCCTCAGCTTCGCCCCTGCGGGTGCAATACTGTATTCTTGCCTGCATCCGGCATAATGTGATTTCTCCTTTGTGTGTGTATATGGATGGGATGGAGTGGAAAATTGGGAGGGGGGAGGAGGAGGAGGAGGGGGAAAGCCGATGAGGGAAATTCTTTCAACATGTCTGGTTCATTGTTTATGTTATAGCCCTTGACACGTAATTTAAACATTACATGTGCAAGATTTACATTTGGAATTCTCTCTCTCTCTCTCTCTCTCTCTCTCTCTCTCTCTCTCTCACACACACACACACACACACACACACACACACACACACACACACACACATACATTATAAACAGAAAAGGTGCAATGCATGCTGCCTGATGCTTGATATTAACATGGTCACCAGTTCCATATTATATNCACACACAAACACACATTCTCCCCTCTCCTGTTTCTATATGCTAACATGCATTTGCGACGAAAACATTGCACAGTTCACAAAAGCTTGGGTTACACAGCAGCATGTAAAAACTAACTGGAGTCAAATTTGATATTACGGGCACAGGGTTTCCGCAGTCCTGTTTTGGGAATTTATAAAACATTAACTATTTATCACATGTTTGGTTCAGATGTTGTCATTATCATTGCGATGAATATCATCGCATTAGGCTACTCATTTTTTTTTTCAAAAATCCCATGCTGCGTCATATCATTAAATTATCATGAGGTCTTTAGCCTATATGTAAGAAAACATTTCATTTCATACATTTCATTCTATGAAAGACGAACGGATACGTTGGTTAAAACAAGGTAATGCTAGTTCTAGAACATACAGGCACATACTAGAGTTTGTAACAAAGGGTAATGAAGTATAGGTACGTCATACTAGCGAAAACTTTGAGGGATTGACCTGAGATAACAGTGAACATTTCAGGTATGAATTATACAGTACACGGCTGAGTTTGTTTGGTCTCCACGGGACCAAAGAGACGAATATGACGATCCTTTTTTTCGGAGACTGTAAGCAACAGAAATACGATTTTCTGCTGATGCGGAAAACTAGAAAAGAATACGCTAACTTGCGAGTGATATTTGTTATACTTATGTCTCTACTTCAATTGTCAGCATATATCCCATCGTTGATTCTTGCCACATCCTTCTCCTACACAGAGCAGTTGATGAAAAGTTCCACTACCAAATTTGAAACTGCAGATGGTTGCAGCCATTGTTGCCGAGCTCTTAGTTCCGGTGAATACTATTTTAAAAACAACAAAGGTCCAAATTTTCAGACTGACGTCCAAGCTTCGGCCACTTTCGCGCTAGCACTGTGGTAACTGCGATAAACTCCTTAAACATTGTTAAATACAATAACCAACGTATGGATTATGCATACTGACACAGTTTTTTTCGGTCACCCCATTTGTCTGCAGTTGGTAGAAGTCTGATCCTGATATTAGGTGTAGCCTGTGTTTCTACTCTGGTCTTGCTTTTCGCCTCCAAAGAAAGTGAGTTGTTTGTTTTTTTCCGTAGGCGAAACGTTGAAGCAGCTTTGGTGGGAAAAAAAAAATTATATGATGTTACTGTTGAAAACAAAAAAGGAGACATTTTGTCCACGTTTCCCCGACATTTCACAAGGTTAAATGGTTTTACGTAAAACCATTTTGTCCTGCCATAGAACAGAATCCCTGCCAGTAACAACACCGTGTTTGTTTAGATCCCGGCGTTACTGATAATGATACTAACACAAGTGGGATTTGTGATCTAGCTCCGTTTTAGTCTGGGCTTTGGTGCGGGTATTTGTCAATATTGTAGGCCAGAGTTCTAAAACTATTTGGTCCAGACTGGTGCTTTGAATATTGATGAGATTAATCGGCATCACATGCTACAGATGGGACCCGGGTCCATTTACATTTATTACCCTGGAATGAACTAGCTGCTACCGATATTATATTTACCATAAATACATTAGGAAAAAAAATCTGCTTAACAGATTGAACTAGCTGCTACCGATATTATATTTACCATAAATACATTAGGAAAAAAAATCTGCTTAACATCAACGTCAATAGTTTCAAAAGTTAAAGGAACAGGGATAGATCTTTTGTTTTATAGCCTTAATAAAACCAACATTATTTTTTTCAAAAACTTCAAACCGCATACATTTTCCTTCGGCCTGATCATTTCTGATAAAACACCGCTATAATGTCGAGATTTTCAACCTGCGTACGCCGACATTACTCATGCTTTCGGACGTCATAAAGCGAGGAAAGTTAACTGACGATTAGTGCTGAGGCCTGCGCAAACCGCTCGGACCAGTCATCTAGCAGCCTGTCTCGCTCTCCGACGTCACACAGCGCGAGTAATGGCAACCCCCGCAGGTTGGCAGTCCCGACATTCCTGCGGTGTTTTCTCAGAAATCTCAGGCGAACGGGAAACCGTGTATATTTCATGAAAAGAATAATGTAGACTTATTAGACTGTGAGGCAAATATCTACCCTGTCCCTTTAAGAAAGAACTGGGATAAAAATTTAATTACAGCAAGCAACAGGTATAAGCCATACTTGTTGCCAGTTTCATTGGCCCAGCAAAAATATAGAAAAGAAAACAAAACCGCGTCAAAATATGACTGCGTGGACCAGTGTGTCAGACGTGCTCCAGGCATGCTGTTGTCAGATGTGGTGTTACAAAATATTCAGCTGTAATGTAACCGTAGCAGCTAGATATTTATAGATAAGAATTTTTACATTTTATTCAACTGTACCATAACCATAAGGTAGATTTAAAGATAAGTGTTTTTACATTACATTCAGTTGTAACGATAAGGTAGATATTTAAAGATATGTGTTTCTATATTGTATTCAACTGTAACGTTACCACAGCAGCGTGATATTTTTCAGCATAAGTAGACATCTACTAATATGTGCCAAAATTCAACTGTATGAGTTCTGAATGAACTTACTAAGCTGAAGTTCAGTAATTTTATTTTTTTTTTGGGGGGGGGGGGGGGGGGCAAAA
>JAWQUT010000335.1:298535-317916 GCA_033807755.1 Ellobium chinense
CCGGAGGGGAAGTGGGGAAACTTTCAAACAGCCCACATGATAATTTTCCTGGATGAAAAAGACATCGACGACTCAAATTGCATGATAATAGGATGACATGGGTGCCAGCACCCAGTTTTTGTTATGTTTTGTGCCACAAACCTATGTGTTGACTGTGCCTGGTGAGAGCAAGGCGAAATCTTCAGATGGTAATCTCACAGTTTTGCAGGATGTAGGTATTGCTTGACAAAGCGACCGGACTGTTAGAATTACATGCTCACAGTTCGGTTGCTTCTGATGCGGACGATGATGATGATGATGATAATGAATACACTGATGATAATGGTGAACATGGCGATAATGTTGTGCTGTTTTTCATCCATTGCTTGAAGTTTGTTCCAGCCCTTTTATGACGTTGTGCAATATATTTCATTTGACTTGGCTGAACCCACTAAACAAATTATAACAAAACCTTTGCCGGTATACATTAAGTATCATTGCATTTTCTTCCTCTTGTTCCAGACAAAAAGCGACCCTTCCCAGCAATGGATTTTAAATAAAGGTTGCTCAACACTTTGAGGCGACCAGTGCCTGTCTTCAGCAGCATGCAGCCGCTGCCGCTGAAAGATGGGGGTCGCCACGGCTCAGGGGTCGGCGTGGAAATGACCATGTCATTGAGTGGGCCACCCGGCTTCCACCAACACCATACCACTGTCTCCTCCGACAGTCTACCATATTATATCAACAGACAGCAACAACCACAACTGCAGCAGCAACAGCCGCAAGCTGCGAAACCTTTACCTGGCGGTCATGACCCCAGATCCCCAGCTCTGACCCCCAGGGGTGTCGATCACAGACCAAGCGGTCATGAGTCGGGGGCTCTAGGCCATGACCCACGGCTGTCTGCTCACGATGCTCGACCACCAACCCGAGAACACAAGTCTATAGACGGTCTCAGAGGTGTGCATGACTTGAGAGCAAATGAGCTCATGGCATCGAAGGAGCCGTCAAGGATCATTGGAGAACATCATCGCCAGCCACCATCACAGCAGCAGCATTTACATCTTCTCGGAGATTCCCGTAGCTTTGTGGACCCTCGTGCAGTATTGGGGCCACACGACCAACGCAGCATGGCCACTGAACCCAGGCTGCCAAGAGAGCCTGTGTTGATCGCAGAACCACGAAGTGTCCAACAAGGATCTGCATCAGGTCATTCTGCACGAACTCCACAGCAGCCTGTGATGACTTTACAAGACCAGCAGCGTATTTCAGCAATGGTGGCTGATCCTCTCAGAGCCATGTATGATAATCTGCACTACGCATCGCAGATGGCTCCCAGCCAAATGATGTCTTCACAAGGGAAGCCTGGCAGCAACCAGGCTGTGACAGGACCCTCGTCAGTGGCCTACCCAGGGCAGAAAACTGCCTCAAGCCGGAGTGGAGACCCTCTGGTAGCATCTGTTCATCCTGGACATAGTCAGGATCCACCATATCTGTCAGCAAAACAGGCAGGACTCTATCCAAGTGATTACAATAAGGTGCTTGCAGCAAGTCACTACCTGCCAGAAATGGTAAAAGGGGTGGCCATGATTGACGTGAAACAGATGAATCATCACCATGGAGTACCCCAACACAGAGACTTAATGCGGGAGCAGTGTGCAGATGTACATGATCCTCGCTATGGTTCAACTTCCTCCAGTTCCAGGAGTATACCAAAGCCAAGCTTGGAGGCAGCTAGTCATCCGTTAAGGCTGGGAGGAGAGCAACCTCTTTCATCAGATGCTCGCCGTACTGAAGATCACCTGCGCAAATCCACATCATATGGTCCCCACCCTTCCCTCTACAGCAAAGGGCATGAACCCCCAGTCAGTCTCACCAAAACCATGACGTACCCTCCAGGGACAGATATTATGCAACGGAGTGGGCAGGTCCCCTCCTCAGCGCTCCCCCATTTGCCGCAGAACCCCGGCTTACATCTTGGGCATCCTCCTGTTCATCCATCAGCCCAACTTCATGCAGAACGAGGAGGAGGGTCTTTTCCTGGGCATGAGCAGCACACCACTACTCATTTACAAAAATCTATGAGTGTTATAAGAGCTAGCCACCCTGGGGAAGAAAGACTCTTGAGGGAGGGATATCCTTCAGCCACCAAACAGACAAGACCTGGAATTCATACTGACGAAATGGTAGCTCATGTATCTAAGACTGGAATTCCTCACCCGCATGACATTGAATCTAGTCATTCATCACTCCGTGCTGTTGGTCCACCAAGAATGCAAGGATCGATAAGCACAGGTCAGCCTAGAATTTTGTACGACGCAGGTAGCTCTAAGTCCACCCCTTTCCATGATCCGCAATCCCAGTCCTCATCAGACCGATATTTGCCATCTCAGAGGGACCATATACCTCATGGATCCTCGTCCGTAGGCCGAACTCCGCAGCCACAACCAGTCATTCCACAAGATGAACGGTCACTCCATGGGCAGGCAGAGAAATCTTTGGGAAGTGGCGGCCCAGCTGCTTTAGATCTCACTAAACTAGGACAAGCTCCAGCCAAGCCTGTGGACAGTCCATTAGATCTAACAGTGAAAACAAAGAAAAGACATGTGGATGAGCGAGCAACTCCAGAATATGATAGGATGCTCTCGGCAGCCAAAAGACAAAAGCTTGATAGCAGCAGTCCTCGTTCAGGTCTGCCTTGTCAGAAAGGTGTCCTGGGCATGTCAGACAGTGCCCATAACCCCATATGGATATCATCACCATCACCGAGAGCGCCGGAAAGTTACGAACAGCGACCGCCTCCTTCCCCAGCTTATTCTGGTCACACGTCATCGTCATCCTCTATGACTCGACCGCATAAGTACAGCTTTGGCTCCGATGGGCGTGTCAGTGCTGACAGCCGAGTAGCCAGTGATGGTAGGTTAAGTGTAGAAACGCGAATCAGTGGTGATGGTCGAGCAAGCGTCGAGAGCCGATCTAGTATTGACGGTCGTACCCCTTCTAGTCCTCATATGCATGGAAAGTTTAATTTGGGAACTTCTCATCTGAAAATTGGTAATTCTTCAATGATTCCAGAGATGGTAAAGCATGCAGCAGGAAGTAATCCTCCAATGGTTCCATTGACCACACAATTACAAAAGGTGAAGGAGGAACAGGCGTATCAGATGAAGATGCAAAGAACAGGTGGCGAAGTGGGAACAACTTCTCATACAGACATGAAGCGAATCTATAAGGACACTGTCAATCTGCGACACATTGAGGTGGCTCCAGGAAGTACAAATGAAATGGTAATTGTTCGTCATCCTCAGCATTATGATATGTCTCAGTCAGCCTCACAACATCAGCAACAACAGGCGTCACAGCATTCATATCTGAAGCAACACCCACGCCAGGATGTCCCACACCATCACAAGATGCTGAATGAGCCTAGCATTGAACTGGACATGAAGGATTCCAGCGACCCCCTACAGGCCTCTAGGAGCTCTAGTCAGGGCCAGCTTCGGGGTTATGCATCTCATCCTGGTCCTCAACATCATCAGCAGCAACAACAGCAGCAGCTGTATGTTCAGCAACGTCAATACTCACACAAAGATCAACAACAGCAGCAACTGGCTCTGTTCTCTCAGCCACAGCAAGCACAGTATTCAAAGGAGCAAATGCTGCAACAGCAGCAGATGTACACTAAACAACAAGCTCAGTTACTATCCCAGCAGCATTATCCAGGAGCTCAGTATTCCAGTAAACGCAACGAGGACATGGAACGCTTCTTGCATAAGCAACAGCAGCAGTTACAACAACAACAGCAGCAGCAAAGAAAGCGGAATGAGATGGAGGCTTACAAACAGATAGTGAGCTCCTCTCAAGCTGCAGTCTTTGCAGCCTCTTCAAAATGGAGTTTAGCCCAGCAGCCAAGACAAGTAGTGAAATCCTCTTACTCGCAGCCTCCCATTAATGCATCTGTCGAATATCGCGTCTCAAAAATTCCTCCTGCATATACAAAGTCATCACAACATGCCCTGCCTCCTAGAGATTATGACATCTCTAGGTATTCACGGCCGGATCGTATTGGAAAGACATCCGATCCGTTGAAATCCTCTTTGCCTCAGATTGCCGCGCCATTGCCAGTGGGTGGTGTACGAGAGGAAAGTAGACGAGCGTTGCGTCGAGCAAGTTGCTCTGGCCCGAGTGCCCCAGGTTCTAGTAGTGCTGACTACAATAAACAGGAGAAGAGTGTCCGCAAGGAAAGCACCTCCAGTTTGCCAGAGAGAACATTGAAGGTGGATGGAAACACTGCCACAAGTCATGGGAAATCAAATTCTGCATCTGTTGTGAATGAGAAAGCAAATAGTTCTGTAATACCTGAAGATCAAAAAGTTGGAGAGAGCGATATCATCACGCCTGCTCAGACTGCCCCACTGCCTCAAGCTCCAGCTAGTCAGAAAAGCACAGAGGAAGGAATTTCTACAGATGCAGCCATAATGCAACCGCCTGCGCAGTTTGCAGTACCGCTTTCTGTCACTATTCCACAGTCTACTAGTCCCCTGGCAATCTCCACACCTTCTCCTGCAGCACCTTCAGCTTCAAGACCACCTGGGTCTCACAAGGCCTGGTCAAGAAAACAGATGATTCTCAATGCAGTCAACCAAGACGCATCTCTGATGAAAATAATCAGCAGCTCGGGCAGCAAGCACGAGGCAGGAGGTATCTCCTCTGAATGCAAGAGCAGAATCATAGCTAGTAGCACATGCAGCCCCATTCCTACATCCCCGAAGATGCCCATCCTGAGTCCCCAAGACGATGAGGGGGAAGCTGCAAGTGAGGAGCAAGGCGTAAGGGCACAGGCTAACAATGATGACCCACCAACCCTGGATGAACAGGGTAAGCCAGCCTTGTCTAGGAGCTTCTCTCAATCAGCAGGAAGCACCCCAGGCTCCTCCATTGTCCAGAATCAAGCAGGCTCTTCCAGTTCCGTGCCTGATAGTCCCTTAGTGAAAGAGACTTTCAAGCACAACAACAATAACAACCATGAAGTCGTCAATAATAACAGCAGCAACAGCTTTGGCAGTTCCAATACGGCGGTTGTGGTCGGCAAGGACGTTCCTCTGAACAAACCAGAAGAGTTGTCAGGGAATGCAATTGTCGTGAGGCGATGCAGCCTGGGCCCTTCTCTGCCTGAACCACAGCCTCAACAGCAGCAGCAGGAAGACTCTCAAAAGACGCAGTCGGGAAACTTGACATTTCATCGATCTGAAGTTATAAGGAGGAACTCACTGGCAGGTCCCTGGGGACATATGAAAAACATTCCTATCGCGAATGTGGCGCCCTTCGTTCATTCCAGAGTCGATGATGACAAATCCAAGCAGCAAAAGCCAGAAGATCAAATTCCGTCTCAGCAACAAAGTTCCAACAACACCAGCACCGGCTCCAGTCAGGGGATGCCTGGGCAAAATCAGGATACAACCACACCCAAAGACTCCAAACCAAAGCCAGATGTGCCCGAACAAGATGGCTCACTGGAAAAGAAAGAGGAGCTGGAGATAACAGATGCTGTCGAATCTCCTAAGAAAGAAGAACTGTTAGCATCGTCGAGTAAAAAAGACATCACCTCCAAGAAGAAGAAACTGGCGAAGCTTCGAGTGTCTAGTCCAACCAAAATGAAAGAGCTGGAGTTGATATCTCCGAGCATTGAATATACGGTGCTGAAGTCTACGGGTATTGAAGAAATTCAGGCTTTGGAGAAGCTTAGTCATTCCAGCGTGAAGAAGTCTTTGGAGAACCGCATGAAGTACAAACACAAGATCGTGAGGGAGAAGAACAGCCTTGTCAAGCCAAAGAGAGTGACGAAAAAGAGGATACAGTACGTGTTTGATGATGACGAGGACGAGGATGAGGAGATGGATGAACCTGCCCCGGTTGTTGATGATGATGACGAGAATGACGAAGACTTTGATCCGGATGATGGGAGTAAGGCTGGCAAAGTTTCCCCGAAACCTGATGCAGAGGCGAGGGCAAGGGATAGGGAGGAACGAGCATTGAGGGTAAGAGACTTAGCTTCAATCACGTCTTCCCATTCTTTGTAGTTTCGTTTGAGTCTTCTTGTCTCAAAACCTTTCCACTTCAGGGCAATTCCAGCAAAATACCACGCCAGTTACGCTATATTCTGAAAAGCTTTGACTTTATCATAATTAATTTTGATAGTTTCTAACAGGGGAGAATGTGTTCTTTATATATAAACCGAAACTGGTTGCTGTAAAGTCCAGTTAATTCTCAGCCCACGATTTTACACACTTTTACTTAAACATATTAATTGTCCTGTAAAGAGGTCAGAATTTAAGGGTAGTATAATTTATAGAATTTCACAACTTACCACTGATTGAGTAAAGTTGATTAGGGCTAAATCTCTCGAGAAGTGGCTAAGGGAAGCACGTGCAAAGGAGTAAGTCTTGAGAACATCGACAAAATTACGTCATGACAAATAACCACATCGCTGGACTTGCTCGCTTGCTGTCATGCAAATTTATAGGCTAATTAAAGCGTGTTTTTCAGAAGTGAACCGATTAGTAGATAAAATACTTACTTTCAGTGATTCAAAATACACGTATAGACCTAATTTAGTCTTGATTAAAAAGTGGACCTGCTTCCCTTTTCTCATTTCATGGCAGCCCCTGGCTCCACAATAATGTAGAATGGGAAGTTTCTACTTATCTGTTCCCTTAGAAAATCGCAAATGTCTGCGTTTCTGAGGCTTTGCTACATGGAAGGTTGCAGATTTCGGCAAATTTAGACATTTTCTGCAAATTTGGGGCAAATTTTGTAAATACAAAGGACCTTAACTTTTGAACTCATATTGAACTCTGAGGGCATGCAGTTACGAGAAACAAATGGTAAACAACAACAACAACAAAAAAAAACCTTTTCCATCGGAACCTTCCTAAGACAGTTTTCACCATTATTTTAGAGTAAGTGTTAGATTAATTACCTGACAGAATGATATTGTCACTTAAGACTTTGTTGTATTCTGATAATAATAATTTATCTCATTAGAGGATTATCAGGGTATAGTTACCTTCTAATCACATACTTTATGACGACTCGGAATATTCTGTACAGTATCTAGAAGTTATGTGTTTGTACCCCACAACCTGTCATTGGAATACATAGAGGTGGGTACATCGTATCAATGTATTCAGCTCAGATTTCATGCTTCCATAGAATATCAAACTCGGGTAGTCCACTCGTTCAACGATGTCTCAAATATCACTACTCTCAGTTGATCCCAAAGTGCCAGCAAATGTGTCCATACATAAACCTTACCTCGCTTCAAGAAGCATGATAAACAAAATTTTTTTTCCACATTATAACGTGTGTTAAAAGATGGCAGTGAAATTAAAACAAAAGAAAACAAAGACAACTAAGACCAAGAGAGTTTGTACAAAAGTTTGCACAAACAAAGACTATAAAGAGGAAGGAAAACACTTCATGATCCCATTCGTTGAAAGCATATTTAATGGAATTAATTGGCGCTGTGGGCGAGGAACTTGGTATGAAAATAGAAAAAAAAAAGTTGTAGTTGTTTACGTTAGCAACAACAACAACTTTGTAATAGAAGTTGTTTCCTGTAACAATAACGTGCAACGAAAACACGAGTATAAGGTGCAAGGAGAAAGAATTGTTATGAGAATTCTCTGAAATTAGAGACTATTCTCCTTCAAATCTGTCTATCCGACATTAGGACGAGAAAGTGCTTGGATAGAGAAACCATAGTATACGATATGATTTCATTCTTTTTGTCTATGCTCCTCATAACAACATACAATGGGCGTTCCTTTTTTGTACCATACAGTTATGTATTTTATGCATCTGTAATTTATACGTTTCAACCAAATGATATGTAATGTACGTGAACTTGCATAATGTCTTGAGAATTTAATGAAAAGTGAATTGTATCCATGAGTGCAAAAAGATGGGAAGTGCACTGTAATGATAATAGTAATAATATTATACGCGATGTCTCCTCTCATTATGACTTTTTCTATTTTGAGAGTATATCTAATTGGTTAGATGGACACTCGTTGCTGAATGAGGCATACCATGAAATACGCAGCGTCGGCTAATGTTTTTGGTTGTTTTTTATTTTGTTTTTAATGTTTGCACCTAAGTTTGTAGGTTGCAGTTTTACGAATAGGTTAGTGGAGAAAAGAACAAAATTCACTGCCATGTCGTATATGATAATCTTGTATCTTTTAAATGTGCCTCTACAATTTGACGTACTAAAAAAAACTGTCCAATCACTTTTTTCAGCGTGAACAGTTACGTGACCAATCAGAAGAGAGCACGTCTCGACAGTCGAGCACGCCATCATCTACCAGCCAATCAACAAAGAGCAAGGATAAAACCGGAGATACGGGTAGTAAACACCGGACAAGGAGTAAAGACTCGGTGACGTCAGGCTCGCACAAACACGTGTCATCAAAGCATCCAAAGGCGGCATCACGAATCTCACGTCGAAGACTGTCAAGCACAAATCAGCGAGTAGGTGCTACTTGTTAAGTCAGAGGCGTAGAACGAAATTTTTATCGGGTGGGGGAACGACGGGGACGAGATCACTTTTTTTTGTTGTTTTGGGCAATATACCCATTGACATCCTTTAATAATAGCCCATTGGGATGGTTTTGTTTTTTGGGGGAAGGAGGATGGGGGGAAAATCAGTAAGGCAGACAGTGTTTTGAGAGGCGTTCATCCAGCTTCATGTGGAAAGCACTAGTGCATCAAAGGTTGTTTTCCTGCTGCCAGGTGTTATTCCATGTGTCTGCAATTTTGTTATAGATGGTCTATTTTGACACCTTAACAGTCATCGAGAATGCCTACATGGAGTAGAGTGGCCAAATAGTTTTCGAATAGTTTGGCTCAAGCACAAAAGGTTTTGGGGTTGATTCCTACCATGGTCAGCTTGTAATGCCTTTGGAAAGCATTTTATTTACAATTTACTCACTTTCCTGTCTGTAAAATGGGCATGTGGCTATTGGCAGTGAAGGACGATGTGTAAATGCTAGGTACTAATGCTTGCAAAATGGTTAAGATGCAATATGCACCCACTCCTCTCATGAGTTGAGAAAGCCGTAGAGTGACTTGGCCGACTGGGATAGTAAAAACAGGAGATCTCATGAGTGGGCATTGCTTATGATTCTTCTTCCTACTATTATTATTATCAATATTGTTATTATCGTAACAGTGGAGCACTCTTAATACGGACACGCTTAGAACATGAACTCGCATTCTGAGTACAGTATTTTTGGTTCCAATATTTCTTTTCTAAGGGTACGTGTATGGTTAATACGGATTTCTGTTAATAAGTACACTTTTGGTCGGTCCCGAGGTGTACGCATTAGCCGTGTTCCACTGTATTTTTATTGCAGTAAAGGTGTCCTCAGTTTGTTTTGTATACTATGTCTCCAGGCTCAAGAACTAAAGCACAATGCTCTTGTCCAGCGACGAAACACTGGTAGGTAGTTCAGTTCTACTTGGTTATTGATAAGTTATTAAAATGATGAACAAACCTTAGCAGGTTTGATCGTAGCATGGACAAAAAAAAAACAACTTTAGTATTACAAAATGTTACGATGAAACCTTGTAAATTTATTGAAATGCTGGACACATCTTACGAGGTTTGACCGGGGCATGAATAATTATTCCTTTCTGATGCCTAAGAGCACCACTGATGCTTAATAGCACCATAGATCTTTAATGCTCTGAGTGCCTTGAGCCAAGAGGGTGGTTTCGCCACCGAGTGCGATGAGATACCGAGAAGGTCAAGGCTGGATGTTTTGGTAACCGCTGCGGGAAAAATAAGGCACGTCATGATATTATGATCTCACCTATCTTCTTTCAGACTGTTTATGGTTTCAGGTTTATTTCATGTTGGGTAGAGTCACACTCAAACATGCATGTATACTACATGTATATTGTGTGTTTTGTCTGTCTGTCTGTCTGTCTGTCTGTCTGTCTGTCTGTCTGTCTGTCTGTCTGTCCGTCCGTCCGTCCGTCCGTCCGTCCGTCCGTCCGTCCGTCCGTCCGTCCGTCCGTCCGTCTGTCTGTCTGTCTCAAAACAGGATAAAAAATTGAATCATTATTCAAGGGGTTAGAAGAGTGATAAAGATATAAATAGTCTGTTGGGCTGGGAACATATTATATTATGCAAGTTAAACAAGAAAAAAATACGAAATAGTGAAAAAATTTCAATCAGCATTCAAGGGGTTAAAGAGTTTTAAAAAAAAAATTACATAGTCTGCAGACTGTAAGCATACAAGCCAGCGAAAACGAGAAACATACAGTACAAAGTAGTCTAGGCGAATAACGGCGGATACAATTACTCCGCTGACCTCGATAAAAGGCGTACACTTGCCTCAGAGTAATCAACAGTCTCTGCGTTCCCTCTACGGTTTCATCCTATTTGCTGAAACCACACACAATCGGGGGACGGGTTATTATGTCATTGCTGCTGCCAGTGGCTATTTTTGCCGCCAGCTTTTCTCCCAAACAGAAGGCAAATTGTGTAATTTTCTTTTGAAATTACGGGCGAGAATCCAGTAACATTACTACCGGAAAAAAAAAAATCAACGGCTGGCACTATGCAATCTTTCCCCTGTGGCAGATTGAAGACTTTCAAATGTTAAGAAAACGTACGGCATCGCTTATTTCACGGTTGTCCGCGCTTTTACTTTCCCGAAGAGGAAGTATAGACTATATACGGCTAAACAGACAACCAGCCAGTTTTTCAGACTAGCGTACAGTAAGTTGCAATGCACTTCTATTACGCATCGATCCATCCAGTGCGCGCACTGTTTACAATGATAACAATCTGTAATGTCGTATAATGGCAGATTTTAGTCGATAACATAGCCATAGCGGGGGATTTTTTTTTCTTCTGTCTTTCATGTTCTTTTTACACGTTCCTCCCTCTTGTTTTCATCCCCATGGTGTCTGCACTTTAGATGTTTACTGCGCCTCGCGTTTTCATTTTTTCTGTCATTCTTTATATGCAACATTCTGTTCTCCATGATATTTTTGTTTAAGTTGTTTTTTTTTTATGTGAGACGCGCGATTTCATCTTTAAATTCTTATTGCAAAGGAAAAGGAGGAGGAAGAGGAGGAGGAAAAATTGGGAAGGACCACAAAATACATCTTGTTCTCTTCTCAGTCTCTGAATATTTCCTATGTTTGTCTTTAAGACCTCTCCACTTCGTTAATAAGTGATCTATCGCACCCTAAACAATGGCGCATTCTTATTCCTCGCTTTCCCCATCTCCTCTTCTCTCCCCCCCCCCCCCCCCCCCCCCCCCCCCCCCCCCNGTTTGCTATTGCTATGAACATGATCATGTGTTTTATAAAATGTCCGTTGATCCACCCAACTCCTTTCCATCCATCTTGCCTGCCATCATCTAGACTAGGCAGAATCCCAAGCCAAAAACAGCGAGTTACTTCCACCCCGCTTTCGCTTTTTCTTATTTCTGGTTTAAATTAAAGGCACACGTGCCAGATAATAATTGAGGCTGTGTTAACTGTAAACAATAATCTTTTGAACCCATGCTCTAAAAGTACTGTGTCGCCGCCTCTCACGAGAAAATATTAATTAAAAGAAAAGAGGTCACATAACAGTAACACGACCGTGGGAGGCAACCCAGCTCATGGGCGGTGATACCAGATACTCGACCCAGACGCGAGCTATTTTTGATGGGGAATGAAGGTCTAGTCCCCAGAGTGGTTCATATTGAAATATGAAGGACAGGCCAGACTGGCAACTCTAATGCTGTTTACGATATGATGAGATAATGTCTGACATTTTATGCTCATCTTATCTTCTTACAGTACATATTTGGCAAATCTGCCAACTGTCCCGGAGTTTATGGGTTGCCGCAGAAAGGACAGAGAAATTGTGTAGAACTATGTTATTTATTCAATTCAGTTTATCGAGGATTTATACCTTTACAAAGGGGGCACAGCCGATCGGGGCGATTTGTCCCTTCGTCCACATTAATCTAAAATGAAAATGTACATTAATTTGAACTAAAGTTAACACTAGCTAGACCAAATAAATGTTTGGAAATGTTAGAGTAAAACAGGATTTAGGAAAATATTTACATAAACAATGAACACTTGCGTTAAAAGGGGGTCACAGAATCACACTCCAAAGTAATAAATATAGAGTTTTGCTTGAACTAGACATCTATATTTTTCTTTTAATGGCAAGCTCAAATTTGTGACAACGAGAACGCAGCGATAAAAACACAGAACACAGTCAAGAATTCACAAAAGACGTGTTGTTATTTGTAGTTGCGCCCGTTGGGTGTTTGGCGAGTGACTGGATCGTGTTTCAGAAGTAAAAATTCGAAAACAGCAAACAATAAGTTGAAATGATCTCGCCCATTACGTGATTTTTGAACGCCATTGCTGCGTGTAGCTTTCGCCAGCTGTCTCTTTGGCCAGTTCGAATGATCACGTTCTCATATTGGCTGGCCAGTGTATGCTGGCACACAGGCTGGTGTGCTTCACATGTTACGCAGTATTAATGGCACGGTGGCCACTTGAATGAGTCCAGTTCCTCTCTTACTACCTGTTATTGCAGACCCTTCGTTGAATGGGTAAATACACTAGTTTTCATAGATTCAGAGGAACAAATAATGTCTCCAGTTTAATCGTTTAATGCATTTAATGATGCAGGGTGTGATCTGTGAAAGAAATGAGCTGCATTTATGCATTTTTTTTCTTGCTAAAAAGATCACATTTAAAAGCAGACTTGCTCACACACTGATTTAATTAACCGCCATAGTTTTATATGTCGAGCGTTTGTGGCCGTGAAGTCTGTCCCTTATCGATGTTGTCAGTCAGTTGGCAGGTCCTGATACTGTCTGTCAACTAGACTAAACAGGGAATTATATATTCGTTATATATTTTATTCATACGGCGCTAACCTTTTCGATCTAGTCTGGCTTGGGAGAAGTGATGTCTGCAGTTGTGTGGCAGATGTGTAGATACAGTATTGCGAACCCAAACTAGACTCAGATGGGTTCCCCACGATTTGAGTTCGTGTTAGTCCGCATAACCACTCGGATGACGTCACGATGACTGACCTTTCTGTTCGGAATTAGGACTTGTCAGCGTTTTTCAGATGTTACTCGCGCGAAACCCTTACAGTACCCTTGTGTTCCCCCTATGTGTCTAACTGATAATTATGAAACCTATGTTATGCACACGAAGAAATGGTTCATGTTAGCGTATAGGGTATAAGATAGCTTTCAAGAAATCTAACATTGGGGTAACGGAAGATCGGGTACAAACGATACAACGTTAGTATTAACACACACAGACAGAGATTCTCATGAAATTACTAAGCTCAGACATGAATTCCAATTCTGACGAGAATGACACTAAAATTTACGTAAGACCCACTTTGATTGTTTTGACCTTACTTACTGAATCAAACGACATCCCAATTTGATTTCATGTTTCAGCATGCGGGGAGCTGGAGTCCTCATAGACTGACTACTAGAGGGCCGTCTGTCTTTTTATATTTCATTACTCTGCCAAGGAGATTATGTATTCTTAAACCTGCGTTCGTTAAATTGTTTGTGAACAAGGTAACTGAAAACTAGCACGAACCAGTTTGCATGAAACTCAACCCATGTAACGCGTAGATCGAACTGATACGCTCAAACCAATATATACATCTGACACGAGGAACGAATACATGCAACATTATCTGTCCAACCGGGAGACACGCGCGTCGAACTTCGAACAATATCCTGTGGTAAAAAAAAGTGCTCAGTCAGCAAAATTAAATTCACAGTGAGGCGATAGTCTAGTCCTGAACCCAGTGGACTCTGCCGGGTCGGCTTGTGCTGATGGAAGCGTTGCGCTAGGAGAGTTGAGGTTAAATCAACTCGTTGTTCCTTTTGTGTCAGCCCAAGAGCTTTTCTATAGGTTATGAAAACAAAGAGCAATGAGCTCCACTTCGTTTTACTTTGTTCCACATTAATTTAATCTTTGTGCGGCTGCAAATGGCATTAATTTATCACACGTAAAAATATTGGTATTTCATGAAAACAGCATCTTCATAATTATATGAAGCATATTGGAAGACGTTGTTTGTAAAAGTAATAAACAAGTTATGATTTTTCACGATGGTGATGATAGATGGTAATTTCATCAAGTAGATCCAAGCACTGATCTTGTAGATTAAGTACACTAAAGTACGCTTAACTACATTTGTGAAGAACGACACTTTGAAGGTTAATGTTTTGCGCTCTTGTAGAAATGTTTGGTTAGGAGGACATAAATGTCAAGCCGCGAATAGTTACTACTGATTATTGCTTTAGATGTAGGCCTACTTAAAACAAGGACTTCACAGACGACGTACAAAATAAAACAAAAACAGAACAGGAGAAAACTCAGAAAGTTGTAATTCAAGAAAAAAGTCACTTTGGCATTGCCTCTACATCCTGTTGTTGACAGTGGTAACCTTTGTATCCAGAAATAGCTAATCTACTGGGAAGTAAAATGATAAAATGCGAAGCAGCGAAAACAGTGAGAGGAAAAAGAGGAGGAAGGTTGGCAGTTGTTTGAAGTTTGACAAAAACCTATCTGGGCCACAGCAAGTGGGTGGACTGGAGTGTGTATAATCTAAAACGGTTATATCGACGGCTCCGCTCAATCGCAACATCCTCTAATTCCTCTCATTTCTTTCACTAAAAATAATGGATTTTCTATATATGAAAGTGTTTTTTGGTGGGTTTTTTTTTTTTTTTTTGNGGTTTTTTTTTTTTTTTTGCATATTTCTGAAGAGTTGCAGTCTTTGTTTTGCTATTATTTTTCAATGCATTATATGAGTCAGTTTAATATGAGCAGAGGATTGCTGGTTAGAAATGTAAAATTTGCACATTGCATCCTACTTCTTGTCTCAGATCATGGTTGAAGAAAGTTGGATAATGTACCCAACAGTTAGGTCCAAGGTTCTCGCCCTTCCCTTCCCCCCTCCTTCACCCCTTTTTTTTTTTTCTGAAGCAAGGTGTATCCCTTTAAGTTCTTGTCTGCGGATTTTTTAAAAAATAAAGGTGCGTCCCTTTAAGTTCTTGTCTCCTGGCGTTTTGGTTTTTTTTTTGAAACAAAGTGCACCCCTTTAAGTTCTCTTGTCTGCGTAATGCCCTTATCGTGATGACATACGTGATGATTAATTTAATCTATTTCCCGCCACCGTATAGTACTGAAAACACGAAAAAGCACTTACCTCAAGTGCTCGAGATAGGCGGTGCTTATAAGTATAAATTTAGCGTGCATACATACCCCGAACCTTTTTTGTTTTGTATGTGTGTGTGTGTGTGTGTGTGTGTGTGTGTGTGTGTGTGTGTGTGTGTGTGTGTTGGACAATGCCTATTCGGTCCTATTACGTTTCCTGTTCTTTTTAAGCCTAAATGACTGATCGGTGGTATCAGTTTGTGGCATTTTTGTGGTCGTGTAACAGCTGTTGGGGTTTGCAAATAGGTACAGTATCATAATTTGAAAATCTTTTCCATTAGGGCACGGTAATAGTAGTGTTTAGTAGTTGTTCTCATTTACTGATATAGACTTGCCTTTACTTATTCGCTGGCTGGCTCACTCACTCACTCACTCACTCACTCACTCACTCACTCACTCACTCACTTACTCACTCACTCACTCACTCACTCTGCATACTTAACTGAATCGACCAAGTGATTATGCCATGTGCGATTTCATCGGCTATTTATCTAAAACAAAGCCTAAGAGGCAAGAAACTAAACAGAGACGTGAAGAGTTAGAGAGAGAGAGAGAGAGAGAGAGAGAGAGAGAAAGAAAGAGAGAGAAAGTGTGAAAAGTGGGAGCTGATGAATGAGGGAACGAATGAATCTTGTCAAAGCCTGCCAAATCAGGTGGCAAGAAAGGCTGGGCAATCAAATAAAATTAATTAAACTCGCTGTCAACCTTGAAGGAGAGGTTTTGTATGATTCGGAAGGGAAAAGAGGAGATGAGAGGAGAATAGAAGGGGGGAAAAAATGAGGGCCAGCGATCGAGGGCTGGGCTTTCCAAGCGTAAAAGGTCGCAGCTTTCAATTATTTCGTCTCGCCAGGGTTAGATCAATAGGAAAAGACATCAAGAGAATGGATCTTAAGAGTGCAGATAGAATTTACCGAGTGGGCCGTTAGATAAAGAGATAGAGAGAGGAGGAGGAAGGGAAGGAAGGGAAGGGAAGAAAGAAAGAAAGAAAGAAAGAAAGAAAGAAAGAAAGAAAGAAAGAAAGAAAGAGAGAGCAATAATGGGCGGAATTTGACAAAACAAAAAAGAAAAGAAAGGCATGGAAAGTTAGAGCCAGAGAAGTTTGAGGGAAAGAAAAGAAGACTTTGAATGAAGAAAAGTAAAGGGATGCTTTTTTTTTAATTTCAAAGAGGGAGGAGGGGAGCAATAATGAAGGGCAGAAATCTCAACGAAAATGTATGGAAAGAAAAAGTAAAAGAACTGAAACTAGTAGACAAAAAGCTGAAAAGAAAATGGGTTTGTTTTTTTCTTCTTTTAAATTATTTTTAGCTTTTGTTAGTGGAGAAGGTTAGGACGAGATCTTGAGATAAAGCCAGGAGCGAGAGGTGCCGCTATGGGCTGGAATGAAGTCATTCATTGTACGCACGGAGCAAAATGTGATAAAGGGTGCCCGGCTCACCCTGCTGTCTGGAGATTGCGAAATAAGACTAGAGATGAACTTTTTCGGCCTGCGAGGGTGAGGGGTTTGAAGGGGGAGGGGGAGGAGGGGGNTGAAGGGGGAGGGGGAGGAGGGGGGGACAGGAATGCGGAGAGAGAAAAATAGAGAGAGAACAGGAATAACGGTGGTATTCTATGATATTATATTTGTAATTGTTAACGCCTGCGGAACTTCATTAATTATTCTGTATTAACATTATCACGTCAGTGGACTCCGCGTAGAGGCATTCCCGAGAATCGCAACTACCGCTTATTGGCATTAACATTTTCCACATAAGAAAATGCTGTGTTCCAGTTTTAAAGTCACTGGATGATCGTACCTCCTTTTAATGGCAACTTTTTTTCATGTTTCCGAAAAGCTTGCGATAAAGCGGATTTGCCTGTAGTAATAGTTATTATAGGAATAATATGTCATAATGATAATGATTCTCCTAGTAGTATATGCCTAATGTAAAATAGAAGTAGTGGACCAGTCCTGTGAAACTGAGCTAACTGCCGTTCAGTCTCGATATTCTGCCGGTATTTTTATCGAAGATTACTTAGATCTTAGGAGGAAGGGAGAGAGAAAGAGAGAGAGAGAGAGGGGGGGGAAAGAGAAATTTCAGTAAGACAGGTGTTCCATTGAACCAAAAAAATGTTATCAGAGAAGCGGCAGCGACCAAAAATAAATGCTCTGGCATTTTGATGTTCTGGACAGGACACACTTGGTCCCTCTTCGGCTTGAGATAGTACAAAAATAGATCGACTTGAATACCTTGGCTTACCATCTCTCCTTCCACGACTCGATCCATCCATCTCACTGCGCCCAGTTGATCAAAATAGCCATCCCCCTCCCCTCATCCTAAAAACCACTTATTCCGTTAAAATGCCTGTTCACGTGTAGATCCCTTGATACTCAACCTATTCGCGTTCTACTTCCAACTTGACACCCACAGCTAGGGACTCCGCGGCCAACGACTGACGACTAGTGCTGAGCTTGTATCGATATCGATTACTCTTTGAATTATCGGTATCGAAGATTACCTGTCGTGAAGTAGCGAGTAGTTTGACAAATTTTCCTCTCGGCCTGATATATTTTCGTCTTCTGTTTGGTTCAGGAACACTTGCAAGGTCTCTTTTCTTAAAACAGAAAGTCTTCATGGCTGTAATCTCGTTTGGTCATCTTCCAGCAAGGCATAAAGTAAAGACTCCCCTGTCTTGACTTTTTATGGATACCGAAACCCGAGAAAAGGACTTGGTATAGCATCGATCCCTAATATTTGGTATCGGCCCGGCCCAGCCCAGCGGCTCTGACGACAGCAGTCAATAGTGGTCCGAACTTACTTTATCAACGTCGGTTGCTGACCTTCTGCTACTACTGTGGGATTAAGAGAAAACCAATTAAAGACAATGAAGACATGCGGGGTCACTCTAGGGAGTCAACCTAGTATCTTGCACGTTGCGAAAGGGTTAATTAAGGGACAAAAGAGGAAAATAATGACGTTAGGGTTTGAGAGTAAAGGGGTTTACCAAATGAATGTAGAAATAAATCGGCACGACACGGACTTTGTTACGTAGGGAGACCTCTGCTCCCAGTAGATACAATGCTGTTGAGTCTTCCAATATGTGACGTAGAGACTTCTGTTCCCCGAAGATAGGATGGCGTCGAAGTCCTCTCTAGTGACGTTCTGGATATTGTCGGGTTCCAACTTCCGTCGGGTTATCAGTGAGAAAGAGATGACATTAAAGTTTCCAGGGACGTGTTGTGTCGTTTCATGTGCGAATCCGGTAGGTTTGTCGAGAAAGTTTGTAGGGGAGTTTGAAAGAAAAACGTGGTTGTAGAGGAATACAAAAGACAAAGAGATTTGAGGAGGGAAAGCATTCGAAGGATAGAAGGGGGCCACTTACTTCACTCCCTCAAACAGTATGCTGTTGTTTTTAAATGAAACTTGTTTAGAAAAAGAGTGGGTTTTGAAAAGGTACGTGTGTGGGAGGAGAGGAGGAAAGGGGTAGGAATGTAGGATAGATGTAGCCTGTTTGTAGAGTAAAATTTGTTAGTGAAAGAGGAAACTGGGGAAGAATGAGGTTTAAGCAGTTGCAAGAGAGAGATTAAGATATGGAAGTGTTATAATTCTTATAATATGTCAACAGTTTTGAGCGTAATACTACAAAAACAGATCCAGCCAGCCAGCCAGCCATCCAAACATCCATCCATCCGTCTGTCCTTCCGTCCATCCATCCAAACATTCATCCATCCATCCAGTCATCCGTCTGTCCGTCCGTCCATCCATCCATTCATTCATCTATCCATCCATCCATCCATCCATCCATCCATCCATCCATCCATCCATCCATCCATCCAGTATTCAAAGAATCATCATTCATGTAGAATGCAATGGAGAATATGCCCGAGAGAGTGCCAGATAAAATTAGAAGGTCAGATCAACCTGTATATGCCCTGTAGGGAATACATTTTATAAAACCATACAATGTAATATATTTACATTCAGTCCATGGTGATGCATATTTTCAATTACAATACACATGACACATAAAATAGTACAGTACAACATTATCATAAATGAAATCTAGAGTGTATTTGTTAGATTGTATCTTTATATTTATGGAAGAATCATAGAACAATGAAAATTGCTTGAAAAAG
>JAWQUT010000335.1:320584-331624 GCA_033807755.1 Ellobium chinense
GGGGGGTACTAGTGGCCTGTAGAGATAAAGAATATGCGTCTCAGGTCCTCTGCTAATACATACAGTGATGATGGGCAAGATTCGAATCCACCGAATCCTGTGACCCTGGGTTTGAATCCGGATTTGCATCTCAGTATTGGTCTGGATTTGAATCCTTCGCTTGACATGAAATTTAAAGGAAACAAGAAGGAAACGATTCGGTTTATTAGAAATTCCTATGTCATGTTGACGTTTGGGTCTCTGTCCAAGTGTACAAGTGTAATCCTTTAGCTTTATATAAATCAAAATACATTTATAAAATAGCTAATGTAGAATAGAGCGGCAATTTTGTTGTCACTCTAAGAAGCACAAGCGGGAATTCCATCAGTATCCTCCTCACCTCGGGATTCCTAGCTCCCGATTCCAATCTTAAAGGATTCAAATCTGACCAAGCCTAACATACAATGGTAAGTCTCCGGGCCAATGAATCGTCCCGTGTTGGTCGTACCTAAAGCAGTGCTGGAGTACTTGTTCTATGGCCCATAGTTAATCTGTTCCTGTTTGCGACCATTTGGGGGGTCGGGGGAAGGAGGGAGGGATCGGTGACTGTTGGAGTGTAAATTAAACGGCATTGTCTGCAGGGGTGACAATGTACCTCCATGTCATTGGATGATGAAGAAATGAGGTTGATGACCGACTTCAGGTGCGACACGCAGCTTGAAGTTTCTGACCTTGATGTATACCACCTTATCCCTTCCAGGCATCTGTTATTGGCTACGTTTGGAGGACACTGTGCGGCATTAAGTTACCTTCGCCCTCTTTATTCCTACTATCTAAAAGTGTGGTGCATGAAAATATTCACGAATGCCATGGGAGGAGGTGTCGATAAACGGCTAGATACATAATTATATGAAAAAAAAATGGATCTCAAGGAGTTCTCGGTTTTTTCGCTACAGAAATGGATACCTATCCATGAACGCGTCAGAAGGCAGTTAAAGGCAAAAGACAGTCTGTTTGTTTGTTTGTTTGTATTTTGTTTTGCTTGTGTGAAACAAAAACAGTAGTATCAGTTTGTTGTTCTTAAGGAAAAAAGTTGGAGAATACATAAAGTATTGATGTTCTGGGATTTCACGCCTTTTAAGTTTAAAAAAAAGCCATGGAAGTACCAGAGAAAGCTAGGGGAAGGGGAGAGGAGAGAGAGGCAGTAGGAGAGGAAAGAAAAGGAATAGGAAAGAGAGGACGAACTAAGCAAGTATAAGAATACGATCTCCTTTCTTCTTTGTTCCTTCTCTCTTGCTTCCCCCCCCCTCTCTCTCTCTCTCTCTCTCTCTCTCTCTCTCTCTCTCTCTGTCTCTTTGACATTTCAAAAACTCAGGTCATTTTTTAAGTCACTTGGCCTATTTTCATAATGAGATAAATTACAATCCCGCTACCCGCCATTGCTAATTTGTTCATGCGTCCGACAGAAAGAGCAAAAAAAAAAACAACGAAGACAATCCCTGCTTTAATTTCTCTAGGATAAATCAGCCAAGAGTAAAAGAGCTGTCCATTATCTTGATGGGCGAGCTGATGCAGTTTAACGATGAGCATATAATGTCTAGTGTTTATGACCTGCAGCAAGTACTGAAAGGTGACAGTAACACCCGACGAGCCGACGAGCATGAACTTCTTGTACTTATCCAGTTGACCGCGGAGTTTACAATTTTAATGGCATCCAAAACGATAGATAAAATTGACTCTGTATCCGATTATGACATATATAGGCTCTTATTTCAATTATATATTGGAAACTATTCATCGGGTTTTTCCCCCGCATGTAAAACCAGATAGAAATTACCGTAACGATAGAAGCCGAATTCGACCGCATCACAGTGTCCCTCAAGCGAACTAATTCGTCCACATCGCAGTCGAGGGGTTAAAAAGAATTAAACATAATCTTAATACACCAGAAAACCTACGTAATCGTAAACTCCTAGAAAATCCACATGATTGGAATACACTAGAAAACCCACATAATCGTAAAACATTAGAAAACCACGGACTTATCTTTTCACATTAGAAAACCCACGTAATCTTAATACACTAGAAAACCCACATAATCTTAATACACTAGAAACCCCACATAATTGTAATACGATAAAAAAAACAACCCAGTATAGGTATTACATTAGAAAACCCACATAATCGTAAAACACTAGAAAACCCACACGAAAGGTAACACACTAGAAAACTCTTATAATATGCCTTATATCAGTCTCGAATTTTTATATTTTTGTTATTAAGCCAAAGTTTACTCGCAAACTCCAGACAAACTCGAAATTATGAACAATCTACGTTATCTAGCATTGACATTTAAGAGGTCCAACATTAGTGTAGTTTCACCTTGTATTATGGTTTTACACTTACCGGACGAAATCTACACGCTTACCGAACGAAATGTACACACTTACCGGGCGAAAAATATGCCCGAGGCTAGACAAAGAGAATGAGAGCAAGAGAAGGAGGTGGGAGGAGAGAACAAGGCTGACCCTGTTTTCTCCAGATGTCATGATGATAAACAAGGTAAACACAGACTGAACATCATGTCGACATGACGCAACTCCAGTTGCCTGTTGTGGCCCGTACACCTGCGATGTTGGTCAGGGTGTGGAGCGTTATGTTGTGTGTGTGAGAGAGAAGTTTGATTGAGGACGTGACCTTGACCTAGCGATGACGTGATGAGTGGCGTCACAGAGGTTAGAGGTCATGTTAGATTCGGTTTGGGGTTGAAAATGAAGAGGGAAAAGAAAAAGGGATGTTTAGAAAAGAAAAAAAAAAGGAAGAAAGAACGTGAACAAGAGCTGGTCGGTATGGAAGGAAAGGGAGAGAGAAAGAGGAAATGGAAAGAGAAGATGAAGATAGATAGAATAAAAGATGGAAATGCATGGAAAGAAGTGAAGAAAAAGAAATGACGGAATTGGGAGATAGGACAAAAGAGAGGAAAGAAGTGGGGGGAAAAAAGACAAATTTAATGAAAGTGGGAGGCAACGAGAAGAAGCGGACAAGGAAGGGACAGAGTAAGGGTAAGGAAAGAAAAAGAAAGAAAGAAAGAAAGAAGGAAAGAACAGAACAGAACAGATTTGAACAAGGAAAGAATGAGGGAGCGAGGAGAAGAAAGAAAGAAAGAAGGCATAGTACTCTGGAAAGTGAGGAGGGAAAGTTGTAAACTTGGGATCTGTTATGTGGGTGATACTAGATGAACTGATAAGAATACCAGAGAAAAGAAAGAAAGAAAGAAAGAAAGAAAGAACAAGGAAAGGAGGAAGCGAAGAGCAGCATAAAGAAAGAAAGAAGGCATAGTACCCTGGAAAATGCAGAGAGAAAATTGTAATATTAGGATCTATTGTGTGCACTATACTGGACGAACTGACGAGAAACAGCAGGAGAAAGAAAGAAAGAAAGAAAAGGAGCGAGGAATAAAAATCAAAGAAAGTACTCTTCAAAGTGCGGAGGGGGAAATTGTAAAATTGGGATCTTGTTATGTGCACACGATACTAGACGAACTGTCGGGAGCATAGAAGAAGGAGGGGAGGGGGTGACTCTACTCTAGGGAGGCCTGTTCTGTCTGGGTCACGATAGATGTGTTTTGTGTTTTGTTTGTGAAAAAACCCATTAGGCTTATAATGTATAGGCCACTGCTTTTATCAGACTTCCCACCGGGGTTGAGGGTCATTATTCAAGCTTCCAGACTTAACAAAATGAGTTACAGTGGAGAGGAAATATTTTGATGGGCTTCTCGTCCAGGATGACTGTCTGTACTTGATATGACGGCCACTTCATCTACTTGTCCGTATCTCTTCCCTGTTGTCGTTTGTCCTCTTTTATATTCATCCCTTCGTCCGTCTGTCTGTCTGTCTGTCCCTATGTCCATTTACCATCCAGGCTTGATTCTCATTTCTTTCACCCTTCCGTCCGTCTAACATCCATCCATCCATCCATCCATCCATCCATCCGTCCGTCGGACGAGATGTTCATTCAGGGGGCCCACAGAGATCGATCCATGCATATTTCCTCCTCTCCATAAGTGGTCATGATAGATGCCACACCCATGAAACCCTTGTCATTAGCCACACTGCGCTCCTGTAGAGCTAGAGCTAAAATTGTCGTAGAAGAATGGTTATTTTATGAGTGTTCACCCAGATGAGGAGTGATTATATTGTGTGCGTGTGGTGTGTTTGTATGTGTGTTTGAGAGGGAGAGGGAGAGAAAGAGAGAGAGAGAGAGGGGGAGAGTGTGAGTGAGATAGTATAACGCATAATGCTCACCCCGAAATCTGCACAAGCAGCTTTTCTCTGACGACAGCCCAGGCAGTAAATGCCCGCTCATCCTTATTCATGAGTTCAAGATGAAGTTTTATCGTTGTTTTCCGAGCCTCGGGTCGAGAGCACTGGGAGGAAGATTGCAACATCACTATATTTGGCTGCTTGTGAAATGAGTGCATTGGCTTATTACTAGGGGTGCCATCCGCTTAATCGCAGCTTCCGGTTTATGACAATATTTTGAGATGGAATACCGTGTTGTCTTTAATAAGGGGTCGGGAAAGCTACGCCTCCATAATCGCATTTCTGTCTGGTTGTAACTTTCTGAGTGCTTCCCGTAGAATGGAGATCACGCGGACTCGACGGTGTCAGTATCCCGTGAGTTTGTCAAGATTGGTCTTCCGTTGAAAGTTGTCCTTCAGAGGCTATAAATAAACTTTCAAGGACCCGATCAGATGGAGTTGAATCATTGGCCATTCATAAAAGGATAGAGGTAGATTTTTAGTAGCTTAAAAAATCCACATTATTTTTTGAAACACTTTAAGCAGCATACATTTTCCTTCCGCCTGACCATTTCTCAGAAAACACTATTGGCATGGTGGGATTTTCATCCTGTGTACGCTGCCATTACTCTTGCTGCGGGATGTCATATTTATGGCGATATCACGTCACCCATGTCCCTTTAATTATTATAGCGCCACGAACGAATTCACGCTCGAACCAAGTCCTCCTGCTCAAAGCGAGGGGCGTATAAATCCGGCGCGCCCTGCCCAACTTGGAAATGCTATTGATGTATAGACTTATGACAACGCAGTCGGTAGCGGACACGGCCAAGCAGTATCAGTGTGTTTCAGGCTTATCTGGTCAGCCTTTCTTGCGTATGATGAAAGCGTTTCATCACGAGAGTTAATAAGGTGATACCAGAGATGAAATAGCCGAAACAGTCAAACCTCGATAATAAGTACAGTACATCTATATGCATGAATAAAATGTACATACTGTATTACTGAGATATCTTTAAAATCAAGGTGCAAACGACAGAATAATAATGAATCCATGCATATTATTTCATACTTGATAACGAGATAAGAATGTTAACGAGGTATGTGTCACCGAGTTTCCACTTTGTTAAGCTACTAGACGCGGGTTAGCGTCAAACACAGTAGTTCTCATCTTTTGTATTTGTTGTCTCAACAGGAAAACGGAAGATCCGCCGCTACAACAGGAATGCGGCCTACGAGCAGGAGCTCCACCGGGAGGCCAACAGGCGGGCTGTGGTTCGCGCCAAACGCCAGGCGAGCAGCAAAGCCCGCGAACGACTACAGCAACAGCAGCGCGATCTGTCTCAAGATGGCGAGAACGATGACGCCGTCTCGGACGAGACGTGGGAACTGCCCGAGACCCGTGGGAGTTCGGCCAGCGCCAAGAAGAGTCAGCAGCACACGCCCAGCAAACATGGCTCTACCAAGACGAGCTCCAAAAACACGTCGGCAGCTTCGACTGGCGGGAAGACGCATTCTTCCTCGGCTGCAGCGGCGCCTTCCACTTCCTCTTCCGGCCAGCAGCGGAAGGAGGATTACGAGTCGGATGTGGAGAATGTACCAGATGATTTGGCTGCGGAAATGGTGTCGGACGACAACGGAACCCCCGCCTCCAAGAAGAAGAAGTCGCGTAGTTCAAAGTACAAAGGAAGGCGTGAAGGAGGGGATAACGAACAAGAGGGGCTCGATGGTTCTCAGGATGTCTCTGGGTTGGAGGTACTGTCCCCTTTCCCCACTGGTCTAATCCAGAATTCCTTTTGCTTCTTTGGTTCCTCGTGCTCAGTGTGTCTTTTGTGTTGGCCTTCTTGTCCCCATTTCCCCTTTGGGTCTGTCCTTATCCTTGATCTTAATGGCCGCATTGACTCTTTGATGACGCTGGAATTCACTTACTTCTTTTTCTCAGTTTTGTTTGACTCAATGCCTTCAGATACTCTTTCCTCTCTCAGCCATTCTATCTATCTATCTATCTATCTCTCTCTCTCTCTCTCTCTCTCTCTCTCTCTCTCTCTCTCTCTCTCTCTCTCAGCGTTTGTTACTGTTTGTGGCTTGGCCTGTTTCACTCTCTGTCTCGGTCTTTGCATCCCTTGGTACAACGGCTCGTTGTTTCCTTGCTTTTAGAACTGTCTGTTAATCCCCCTACCCCCCTACCGTATCGTACCACTTAGACCTACATAAAGTGTGTTGTGTTCTGCCTCCATTTTGTATTATTGTTCTTGCCAGTGTGTTCCCGCAGTGTGTTCTCCTAGTTTTGCTCATCATCAGTCTGCTTAGCAAGTAACATTCTGTCCTTTGATTTCTCATTATCAGCCACTCTCTATGATGAAAATAATACGAAAACAACGATAATAAATAATGAATGCAAATTCTCTCTTTTGTGACTTCACACTCATATCAACCCAGCTGACCAGGGCATAACTCTGTCCCTCTAAGGAGCATACACTTTTCTGCTCCCATTTTACAGGCATTGATCACTGTTATTCTGACAACGTCTTTCAACTGTGGCACGACCTTCTCTCGCGACAGCACAGATTTGATTACTAGACTAAGACTAAATGAACTGTGTCTTTACCATAGCCGTGCTGTCATGAGAGAGAGAGTCGATAACACAGTCTATATTATAGAGTCTCCTCCACGTTTGTCATACAGTCTGAAGTATCGTTATCCTCTAACAGGATGAAAGCTACTACGAGGAAGAGGCCCAGGACGTGCTCAGCTCTATCCCCATAGAGAATGTCCCCGTGCCAGCCGATGTCAAGAAGTTGACTGTGAATAAGAATTCGGGGGAGACATTGCTACATAGAGCGGCGCGGATAGGACATGAGGTAAGGACATGAGTGCAGGGATGGTTCATATATTAAGACTGTTTGGGGGGCACGGTGTTGGTTGGCAGGGCGGGCCGTTGTGGCGCTCTGATTGGTAGACGCTGGTTGGTAAACGATGGGAGTATCCAGTCAGTGAATGGCTGGTAGTCACGCGGCACAGACATGCGCGACTTTAGTACACCGCTCTGATCTTGGTGATGGTGGTAGGTAGTGCTGATTACTAAATGGTAAAGCATTATTACAATTTTAGGAAGAGGAAATATGAGCAAGCTTCCACAAAGGCCAACCTCCTTTCACCGAGGATCAGGTGAAGGAATAAAGATGATGGATAAATATACGTTACATCTGGTGGTGTTTGCCACAAGGGATGTTGCATACTCACTATGGAATATCAGTTTTGAGAAGAATTGCCGAAAAATGACTGAACTGTCGCTAGAAAATTTCTTGTCCCCACCCGGGGGTCAAACTCAGTGCCCTTTGCAACTTGAGCGTTCAACCAATATACCACAGGCAATTTGATCCTTATTTTCCAACCGCCTGAATGTCACTCCCAAAATTTCACGTGAAGGGCACCTAGTGTTCACTTGTGATCCTGCCACACTCTTTCCCCACTGCGCCCCCCCCCCTTNTTTTCACCCCACCCCTTCCCCTGCCCTGGGACTCTCATCCCGCTTTCATTTTGCGCTCACCATAACTGCCATAACATTCATAAGTTATGAATAAAGCGTAACAATAGGAAGTAAACTGAATTAGATAGCAGTGGCAGTTTGCATAATCTTTACGTTAGTTAAAGCATTGCGGGAAACTACTAAAGTGTATTAGTAGTGCTCACTGTAGCTAACGCATAACGTTAATTAACGCAGTGATTATGCATATGGTCACAGCTTGTCGACCTAAGACGGGAAGGGATATTTAAGGAACCCAAGATGTAAAGACTAACAAGGTGCCTTCTGTGGATGACAAAAGAAAGAAAGAAAATGACAAAAGAAAGAAAGAAAGAAAGATGAAAATAGGTTGGAAAAGGGCAGCGAACGATAGAAATCAGACAAAAATGGTTTGCAGTACACGAAGAATCTGATATCAAAATATGATGAAGATGCTCTCCGTCTACGAACAAAAATAAGAACGGACGAAAGATCTCATATCAAAATATGACGAACATGCTCTGTATCTACCAGGACAGAAAAAAAAATCTGTTATCAAAATAGAACGAAATTGCTGTCAAAGAAAGAAAGAAAGAGGAGACGGAGAAGGGAGCGGAAAAAGAAAGAAAACGTTATTATTGTGTGCATATGTAAGATATCCTCATGTCAGCGAAAGACGATAATAGATTACAGTAGATTATTAAAAAAAAAATCATAAATAAAAAGGTCATGAAAATGCTGGTGTGGAAACGGTAAAGATTAGACAGGATTTATCGTACCCGTAGTTTGCCCTAGATAAAGATCCGGCCTGGTATTGCGTAATTACGTGAATCAAAAAAATGTATCTTAGTACAGAATACGTGAAGAGCCAAGCATTGGACTTGGAGGTAGGACTGTGGGCCGCGAATCTGCCGTCTACAGTTGACTTGTGCTCATTATGCCTTCATAAGAAAACTGAGCCATAACTAAATGAAGTTGGAATGTGACATGGCATGTGGATAATACTATTTCTGTATGTCCCTCATTCTTTAAAAAGAAAGAAAAAAAGGGGGANGGGGGGGGCTCACAGTGAGGATCAAACACCAGATTCTTGGTTCTCCAGCCCAGTGTTCAGACCATTGACCATCCAAGCGATATGGAATTATTGGCGCAAGCAAACAACGTTATTGTCGTTATATTGCGTGACGAGTAATGAGTGATGCTCAGCTGCTTTTTTTTTTTTCCCCTATAACCTGACTAGGACAGTAATGTAGATTGCAGATTCACGGACGGCCAATGATAGACATAGACAAGTCTGGAGTGTGCTTTGTTGTCCATCAGTTTTTTTGTTTTTTTGAAAGTTCTGAATCAGATATAAATGGAGGACAGGTAAAATTAAGGTAAAGTGCACTCCTCTCCTGCTTCTCCTCCGAAAAAAAAAAGACTATTTAAAGAGAAAGAAAAATCTCTTTTAAAAAGTTTGTTTACGCGTATTAACATATGGAGAGACGTTGGAAAGTACAAATTAATGTGGTTTAGAGAAATTCAACGTTCGGCTTTGTAGATCTACATTCCATTCTGTATAATATGTAAGAAAGATTTAGACTCTGCTTCAGTTTTTAAGGCCAAGCCTCTTCCTTTACCTAATCCCCGGATTGTTTTAGTCGACCATGAAAACTTTCCTCTTACATCAACACGTCAAACATTGCAGCTTTCATTTAGTTACTCATGCAGTTGATTTTTATGCAGTTGTCCGAATATAAACAACTTTTTCCACCGTGTGCTGCTCTTTTAGCGGATCTTTTCTTCCCATTCCGTGGGCTTAGAAAGCTGCCAGATGAAAACTAATAGGAATTAATTAATCAACATGTTTTATTCACCAGAAGATTTTGATAAGTGATGGCAACTTTCATTGCGTTATGAAAATAGTTCACGGGATACGAGTTTAGGGTGTGAAATGCTGAATTTTTTTTTTCCACTTTTGGCTAGACTTATTTATCTTATGAAGGGGTCCCCTGCCAAAACATTTTCCACACGTAATAACTCTTCCTTTAAATTTTTTTAAGAGTTTTTGATCGTGCAGCTGAGATCGCGAGAGATCAGATCCTTCCACAAAAACCATTTTTGACTGTAGATTTTTTAACGTCGGGGACTCGCAAAATATCAGATTCGTCCACAAAACCATTTTCAACTTTCCGCGAAAATTAGATCCTGGCAACAAAAAAAAAACAAACCAAAACTCAAACTTCTAGAGTACATGAAGCAATCAAAAGAAAGATGAGGAAAAGACAACAAGGAGCAATTCTGTTGTTGTCTCCGATTTCTTAAGAGGGCGGAAACATACACCAGCGTATCCCCGTTGAAATTGGCGAATAACATACGGAAGAAAAACACTGTGTTCTTATGCACGTGTCAGGTGCTATTGGCAGCTTGTTTTGATGACATGACTTGCTTCCGGGTAGAATATCGAACAAATCCGGAAAATGGCTTATTATGCCTCTTCTGGCAAGCTATAAGCAGCATCATTATCGGGTCCCATTAGGCAAGGCTCATCTTTTTTACCCCTCGCTTGATCCTCGGTGAAAGCTGCAGTGCTCAAGAAGGTTTGTCCTTTGTGGAAGCTTTGCAGAGCTCTGAGAGGTTTTTCTTTGTGGAAGCTGTTGTGCTCAGTGTGCAGAAAGCAGCATCAGTTGCCCCCAAGACGTGGAAATAATGAGAGGCAAGACATATTTCTGGGACATGCTGGATCAATGGCAGATGTCGTGAAAGCTGCCGGTTTGGGCTTTTTTTTTTCCCCTTCTTCTTCAAATGTTTGCAAACCTAGTTTTCATGATGACAAATAAAGGAGAGGAACGTGTTTATTTTGTGGGTGAAGCAATTACGTTGGCCAGTTTTGGTTTTTTTTTTTGGTGTCACTGGTGACCAGATAAAGACAAAACAAAACAAAACAAAACCAAAGCAAAAAAAATGGGTTTTCAGATGAAAACAGCGATGGGGAATAGGACATGCTTTAAACAAAACCAAAACAACAACAAAAAAAAAAAATGCAATCTATCAGTGTCAAGGAGAATCTTACCTTGCCTCGAGGTATTTCAAGACGAATTGTGTTTATTTGCGCACTTTTTGTTTTGTTGTACTGACTCCTGGTGTGATTTTGTTCTTTAGGGGAAATAAAAGGGAAGAGAGAAAAACAGGAAGGTGCATTTAATTTTGCAAGTTTTAGTGAAACGCAAGTGAGAGCTAGAGCAAGGAAGAGATTGTGTATGTGTGTGTGTGT
>JAWQUT010000335.1:349865-363025 GCA_033807755.1 Ellobium chinense
CCACCCCCCACTACAGCTCCAGTTTTTTCAAAGGCCCTGACACTTCTGTTTTTGTTAGTAAATTTTACTAATATTTCTAAGATTTCCCTAAATTACAAATATGAAGATAAAATTTTATCTGATCACTTTAAATCGTGTTTATTATGTTTCAAAATTATGTACCAATTTTCCCAGGTCAGTTCCTGTTAACAAACTAACCACAAAAATAGTTGGTACTCAAAGAATTTCGTTAGAATGATTGGCAGGTTGTTAGAGAGTTCATTCCAAAAATATCTACAATCTGAAAAGTTTTCAGTTAAGCAAATATTGCAGTTAACCTGGCAACATTTAAGCGGAGTTGATCTTAGAGTGAAACTAAATCTCCCAAACATAGATTGCACAAACTTCCATGATATGAGAAACTGAGAGTTTGCAAACTGTTGAAATTTTTGATTCCACTCTGATTAAAATACAGTAATGACATTTTTCAAACCATCACATTGGTTACCTGAAAAGCTGTTTCACACTATATTGTTGTCAGTCAGATTGGGAATTAAGAACAAATTGGGAATTAAGAACAAAGAATGATTGAATGAATGTTAATTGAGGCTGTTATAGTGTGGATTCTAAGAATACGGTTTAGTGTTTGAAAAGGAAAAAATGAATATTCCAGATGATAAAATGATCTAGATTGAGAAAATGCTACCATTTTTAGGCAGAAAATATAACTTTGAGTAAATTGGGAGGGAGATGCGTTAGAATCCCATACATGAATTATTGAATAATGTTGTCAGAGCTTGTGTTTGCCTTTCCACAAATACCCTAATAATTCAGTGAATTTGTGTCTGCTAAACAATAGTGCATTAAGATGAATTCATGGTTGATTATTTCTGTGACAGTTTATAATTGTGGTGTCATTAAAACTTAAACATATCAGCCTTTAAGCTTATGGAAAAAAGATTATGATGAAATTTTAATGTGCCTGTTAGTGTTGTCATTATTTTTAGCATCAGGTAATTTATTTCTCTCAGAATTGCCCAGCTCTGTTGTTTATTTATTCCTCTGATACTGGAAATAGTTTCTTATAAAGTTTTAAAGTTATCTGATATTTCTTCATTCATTTACAAACTATTTCCCCAGTTTCATTGCTCGCATGATATTTTCCCCTCGCTTATTTTGTGTTTATCAGAAAAAGAAATCAGTAGACAAGGTTTAATGTTACCAGTGCTTTTAGATTTATTCTTGGCCCCAAGGGCATAGACTCGGTTAGCGGATTTAATGCCCTTATATTTATTGTCATGTTTTGTGTAATACAGAGAGTTCCCAGGAGGTGAGCTGCACTCCATGTGTGGACCTGCCATCCGATCCGCCCGATGATTCCAGTGATGTATTCGATGATGGTCCGACTTCGGCCATCAATGTCTTCAATCTGGCTTTAGATGGAGAGGATAAGTAAGAAACTCGACCTTCTCAGGTCATTCCATGAAATCGTCACCGGTATGACATAGGGGCACATGCATTTCTGCCCCTATGCTTTGGCATGAATGTGGCACTCGCTTTGGGTGCAATCGGTCACTCATTATAAAAATAATAAAGAACAAAATGACTGTCTGCAGCTGAGGCAAATGTCATATCTATGGTATAGCATAAAGGCAGAAGTTGCTCACACCCTTTTGCCATACAGGTGTCGAAATGCACAATTACTTTTTATGGTACAAATATGGACTTTTCAGAGATGCCATTCTACTGCAGATTTTCGCAGTCAGCCGCTTCAAACAAAACCAAAAAAAATTGCCATTGACAGGCAATCATAAGCTCTTGCCAGCCATGTTCCACTGTTTTGTAATTTTTGTTTTGCTAAATTATAATTCTACAACATACGGCAGCAGTACCAATTTGTGCCAGGTTGTCAATATTTGCGTCATTCTCTTTTCTAGTTATTTTTACTACTGTATATTTGTCTTTTGTAAATAAATATGAATTTGACCTTTTCTTTTTATGAAAAAAATATTTCAGTGAAAGGAAATATAATTACTGTACTTGTTTAGCATTGTCAGCTGGCACCATCTAGTGGTATTCAACATCTCCGGATACGGAGTTGTCGAAAGAAATGAAAGCACACATTATATTGGTAAACTCTAAAAACAAACGGAACTGACGCTGGATGGAGAGAGAAGTAGGTGTTTTGTGTTTTAATGCCTTCTTTCGAAACCTCAATAAACCTGCATGTGTCTGGTGTCAATGGTGCAATCAAGAGTTATCTTAGCTTGTTCTGGAGAAGGCATAATGTCACTGGTGCAGCACCGGAGTGCAGAAAAGCATAAGGATATACATAAACAAAGCATCATCAATTTTCTACTGCCATCAGCATTTTTTATGTCTGTTCATACAGTACTGTGACACGGGCAGAAAAGGTGTACTTTTTGGCCAAATTCAGCAAAATTTGCAGAAATTTGCAAAGGTGTAACTAGGCCTCAAAAATGCAGAAATTTGCGATAAGTTGTGAGTGCAATTTTCTGGGAAGGCAGATTTTGAAAATTTCAGAACGGCATCCCTGACTCTCACAATATCCCTTTCGATCTTTCCTTTCACATGTTGCTTATTTAGTTTTGTGTCCAAGCAACAAATTATTGTTAAAATTGATGCACCTATCATAAGTTCAGTATAGCAAGTTGTTAAGTTGAAATAGCTAATGAAGATAGCCTGTCCTCCACGAAATTGCTCTGTCGTGAATTTATTTGGTCATCATATCTTTATGAAATTCATGTCATTGCTTCTATATGATGCTGCAACAGGCATCTAGAGAAGTGTAAGCAGAGGTGTTTTGCAGAGGTGAGAATGGATGTTTGTCATATTTTTGGCTCATTTATGATTTCCTATTCTAAACAGAACTCCATTATACTCATTAACTGGGTTGCAAATTTACCTCCATCATATCATGTTTTTATTTATATTTCCTTATCCTCAACAGAACCCCCCAGCCCTTCTGTCTTCTTGATGAGGTCATTTATCGTCTCAACATGCCTAAGGACAAACTGACCTCCCTGTTTCCATGGAAACCAACCTCTGTGACCTTGTCCAGTGAGCGTGTGCGAGAAGTTGCTTCCTGCTGCTGCAGCAATGTCAGCATCCGCCTGCCCCAGTCAGGGAAGGTAACTCTGCTTCCTTTTTCCACTCTGAAGGAAATTGAGAAGGCCCTGAAACAGCAGATGAAGGTCAAGGTGAAAAAGGAGGAAGGGGAGATAACAGGAAAGGAGAGTTTCAAGAAATTTGACAGTTCATCTCGTATACCCATTTTGACTCGCTTAGAACAACCTGGCTCGTTTCTAGAAGAAGATCTTGGAGAGGCTGCCTTGAAATGCTCATCATCATCATCATCATCGTCATCATCACCTTCCAGACAAAAAGTGAAGTCATCATCGGGAGGATCTTTATCTGTGTTTGGTTCATCTTCATCATCATCGTCACCATCATTCGTGTCATCACTGGTGTTAAACGCAAATTCCGGATCGTCATCTAAGTCATCAAAATCTCAGTCCTCCACACCCAGATCATGGTCCCCTGTGACAGCCGAGCAGTCAGCAAGCAAAAAGTCATCTGGGGGAGGTGGTCATCACCATCACCACCATCATCATCACCATCAACAGCAACAACATCACCACCATCAGAATCAGTCTCATCAGCAACAACAACAACAGCAGCAGCAGCAGCAGCAACAACATCCTTCCTCGACTGCTTCTGGGGATGCATCTCTGCCTTTCAAACACAGCAAGGAGAGTAGAAACACCAGCAGTAGTGGTGCTGGCAGCAGCGGTGGTGGTGGCGGCGGAGGGAGTAGCTCCAGAAAATCCAGAAAGGAGGATAGTGAAAGTGCATGGCTGAACGCACCAATGTTCTCTGACGACAGCTCCAGCAGCCCATTTCACACAAGTATAGACTGTTTTGATTCAGATAACTCAATATAAAGTGTTAATTCATAGTGTGTTTCCACAGCTCCACAGTTTGTATAACGTCAAAGTGATCAACGATTTCACTACAAACGGTCCAGGACTTTCTGACATCCAATAGTTCCATCGCCCTTCATCTCCGTTTGTTCTTCACCAGCTGTAAACATTTTGTAAAGAATGTAAACATCACTGTGCAATTGGCATTTATCCCTCGCTGTTTGTTATGTAAATACTGGTAATGGCATTAGCTCACTCTCTCACTCGTCCATTAGTTTTAATGAAAAGTGAACACAGAAGTTTCGTTGTTTTTTTTTTGAAGAATATGCATTTGTGTTGTTTTGACATCTCAAAATATTCGTGACATGCTAGCTATCTAGTCTTGGAAACAGTGGAAATGGCATGTCTGTTTATAAGGCCCAGGAGAGCATTTGGTGAATCTGGTCGAGAAATTGAGTCTTTTTTTTTGTCTTTTTTTTTTCTACCCAGTTATGCCTTAAGATGTTTTCTTGTTGTTGTTGTTGTTGTTTAGTGGTTTTTTTTTAGGTTGCTAAAACTGTGGCTTTGGATATACAGTAATCTCTTTCCCCTCAGATGATATTGTGACTTGTTGAATATGGTCTTGCGAGGGTTGGTAGTAGAAGCTGTGTCACTATGCCATCTTATCGTTTCTGCTTTAATAGCTCCTTGGATATTGTTTGTGCGTTTTTCTTATCTCCTTCTGGTGATGTGATGCTCGTGTGCAGGTTTTGACCTACTCACCGAAAGTCCTAGAGTGACGCGTGTGCTTTGTTCATTCTTTCACTTAACATGAGACACACCCAGCACCACTTGATCAACTTCACTTGCCAGTTTGGGTAACCAGACTCCATGTTTCATGTGTTAAACCGGATACTGATAAATTGTTAGGTTCTGTGACTTGTTAGTTCATGTTTGATGATGTTACCCCCCACACTCATTTTGTAATGTTCATCACTGTTTCATTGTTTTCATGATTGTATCATGATATGGTGATCCAACACATTGAAAGATGATATAATGTAATTTTTTTTCGGTTGCCTTGCTAGTTTGGTCACAGTCAGGGAGAGAGTGGCCATGAAATGGTTCAGTTGCCCTTAGCTCCTTGTGCTTCTTAAAGCTGCCGCACCTTCCAATTATCATCATCGGAAGACAAGCCATGCTTACATATGATCTTGAACACTGCCTCGACTCAGACAGATTTGCTTTTGTATTTCAGATATAAGATGTTTTCGAATTGTTTTTTTTCATTTACACTAATGTTCAGAGGGATTGTAAATCAGCGATTTGCAACGATTCTCTGCAGTATGAAATGCATTACTCGTGAAATTGGGGGGTTAAAAAAAATGTGCTCTGATGTGAAATATGCCACTGAATTCAAACAAGTTAAATAGTGAAATATATCCTCTCCTTTTATGCTCCAGCCAGACTTCAGAGGAGCCATATAACCATCCATCACAAAAGAGCCAACGTCATTTGATGCTCTAGACCCCCCACACCATGTTAATCAATCCCAGGTCACAATATTGATTCTATCACTATTATGTGGCCAGAAGTGTTTGCTTTCCCACATCTACAAGGTATGAATAACAAAATTACAACCTGCAAATTTTGGGTACAAGAAGACAACAGTCTCTCTGGATTGCACTTTCTTGGATGCCACCCAGCAGTCTGTATCACTTTTGTCTTGCAACCAGTCAAAATGAGGCCTAAGTCAGTAGTTGACCATTTTGGGGTTTTTCTATTATATGAAGGCATATCTTCTGAACTTCCGCAATGATAACAAAATTTTTAAGCTAGCGATAGTCTGGCCTGAGATTTAGTCATTTGGAATGGCAGAAGGCCTGAGGAAACTGATCAAATATCAGTTTTACCATACAAAAGTCAGACCTACCTTGTAAAACATTGAACATTATCTACAAACACAGGCCATTCACTTAAAAAAATCTGTATTTGCTTGTACGAAAATGACTGTTTAAGAAAGATGCCCAGGGATTTCTGCACTGAAAAAGAATTTGGTATAGATAGGCCCTGATCACTCTCTTAATCTGATACCTCTGAGTAAAGAGACATAAATCTCATTCCAGCTGGTTTGAGACATTGCATATCTAGCTGGCCCACTCTGAATGATTACAAAAATGTTGACAGTTGATGTAGCTGGTAATTTTCCACTCATTGCTGACATACAAAGGCATATGAAATAAATAAATTGTAAAACTTTGGACAGGAATAGTGTTCTATCCTCTATGAGGAAGACAAAGCCAGGACTGGTTGTGCATTGTGCACAAGTGTACCAAATAGAATTTGGTATCATCTATCAACTTACTGCAGTTTTGGAATTTCATTTCCATGATGTCTCGTATGAAATTGTTAATTTCAGTCTGGATTAGGAGTCATTATACTATTATACACATTAAATAAAATAATAAAATAATAAAGGAGTTGAAAGTCTGAAAGGCATAGGAGATTCAGTCAGGGCAAATCTCTTTTATCACTGACTTCCTAAGTATTTCATATTGAATTTGTATATACTGTACAATATGGTGAACTGTGCTGTGTCATGTGGTGTGGGGGAGATGTGTTAATCAAGTTGCTGTTTCACTCTACACAATGTGATGACCATTTCCTTCTTGTTATAACTCTGCCATCCTCTGACAAAACAGCTCAGGTGCACAGCTGACCCTTTGAGCTTTTTATCCCAAAATATCAGGATACTACACTTAGCATAAGTGATTTTGTTGAATGACATAAATTACTAGATTTCTGTAATATATGTATCAGTATGTCGGATTTTTGAAGCAACATGTGAGCTTGATTAATAAATTATTAAAAAGATCCACTATTCAGAAATGAGCTTTCAAGTAACATTAGGATAGGCTTGAGTAAAGATGTCTGGGCTCATAACAGTTTGTTCAGTAAAGGTTTGAGGTTCTGTGATCACAATTAAAGGTGAAGAGTGACATGGACCCTGGCCCAGGCTTTCAGTAGTCCTGCTCCTAGTTTGAGAAAGCAATTGATTCACAATTTCCTTGGTCTACCCATCTGAGAAACGGATACTGGCTATAGGCAATGAAGGATCTTGTGAGGATATTAGAGATTAGCACCTGTGATTGGCAGCGGCATTGTTTGTCCCTCCCATGGAACTGAGAAGGTCCTTGAGTGATCAGGCCTGCTATAGTAATAATAGTGTGAAGTTACATATGTGGGCATTACTCTGGATACAAGACTTTTAAAGCACATTATTCTTATTAGTTTGGTTGGGAAGTTGCGAGTGATCAGATGAGGGAGAGCATGATCTGGATGAGGATTGATACCATTGTGTTTCTTACCTAGAGGACCAGGTATATGGGAATGGGATGTCCAGTGAGTCAGAGTGGATTAAAATCAAATTTATTGCATTAGAAACCTTTCTAGGCGTAATGGCTGTCTGATATCCAGATCTCTTAATCTAACTGATCGTTCCTAAAAGTGCTTGAAACAAATATTCTACTTAAATAAATTAGGCTGGCTGAGGCCTCTAGTTGGCAAACTTAGGACATTGCCACTCACAACTCTATTTTCCAATCACAATGTTTGTTTACCTTTAACCATAAGCATTACCCAATTATTCATGTTTTCAAACCTCATCTGAGGCCAAGGCAAATATATTGGCTAGGCGAAAGCGCTGTAATCAGTAAAAAAAAAATTGTCTCATAAGTAATTTGCATATCAGCAGGGTTTCAAATAGATAAAAACACTTGTAAGTTGAATTTTTTGGGGAAAAAAAAAAGTCTTGAATGCACTTGAGGATTTTTGTCAGAGGTAGGCTGAGCTGTTGATGAAGTGTGAGCTTGTTGTCTCCGTAGAGGGTGAGAAGAGTACATTTTTGCAGCTGTTTTATAGCATGCTTTGTTGTCATATTAGATGCTCTGATTTGAGAGTAATCGTGTTGTTGGTCAGAAATACTGCTGCATTCTCAGCGTTGGAACATAAGCATCAGTTTTCCTGACCAGCCAAATGAAATGCACTGTTTTGATAGATTTTCATATGTATGATCAGTACTATTTTGACGGCAAGCCATCCTATATGAAAATGTATTGCATGACAATACTCTACAGTATGGCTTTATCAAAATAGCTGAGTTGCAGTCATTTTTTATCTGTTTATAACAAAGAACACTTGTGAAGTATCTTTCCGGAATGGGGAGTAGGGGTCCCTCGGTTCTGTTTCTTGTGATCAAAGATTGTGAGATGGAATGCTTTGCCTTTAAGGGCAGGCGTGATTCTGATGAAATATAGAACTTGATATTACTGCTTTTGCTGTGATCTACGCCGCTTTCCTTCATATCTCATTTTACATCATGATTATGCCGTGTGAAAGCGATAGTTGGTTTGTTTTGTGACCTTTACTGAAAAAAATCTGTGAAGAGTAGAGAGATGCGTGTGAAATTAACACATTTGCTTCAGCTGTTGTGATAATACACGTATGCTGTTATCAAGAGCAAAAGTTGCATGAAAGGTTACCACATGGTGGGTAAAAAAATTCACTTTTAAAAAAAAAAACCAAGACATTTCAGGGATTTAAACTTCAACAAACCTCTGTAAATTTGTATAATTTTCTCGCAAGAATGATCTAGTACAAGCTTAGAGGACCATATTTACTTATTTGAAGTCAATGATGCTTGAGGAGGGTGTAGTCTAGCACAGGATGAGAGAATGGATGATCTTTGAGATTTTCATCCTCAGTCGTCAGAATGCTGACAGTAAATACTGTGAGTTAAATGGAAGACCGGCAGGGCATAGTTAAACCTAGAAGCAAGAACACAACAGGTCTGACCAAAATGTAATTGCTGATTTGGGTACCCATGAGCACTATGCATTCCCCAGCTTCATGAGGATTTGTAACAGGCACCTGGAAGCAGGAAGCAGTAATCATTTAATCTTATTCTCACCATCTGAGTTACTGGTAAAACAATCATGCCTTATTGGGCTTGAAACGATAGGAGGCATTTCCATAATATGTAATTAATGCACAATTCTATGGTGCATTGTTGAGTAAATAAGCAGAGTCACAGGCACATCATGTACATTTTCATGCCTATTACTTGTCTCCTCTGGCATGAAGAAACGATTGACGGCGCTGGATTTGATAAGTGACTACTTTTCCAGATATCACTGCCTGATTGCTTAAGAAGTAGGAACTAGGAACCACTCAGATAGTGAAATAATTGAGTAAACCAATCACCGGTATCTGTGAATATGATTACCATGGGTGCTATTAACCATGATTAAATTCCGAACTGGGTTTGGCACAGGCCTAGAACACAACTACCGCAAGGGAATCAAGCTCAAGCTGATAAATATTGACAACTATTCATTTTTATTGGCTGTTACACATCTGTAACTTCTGGGTTTATCTATGAATTTTGCAAAAGATAAACACTCTGTGATTATAAAACTGGTATTCAGATATGAATCTATATACTTATGTTACTCAAGGGAATTTTTGTAATTAATGCATTTTGCACTTAGCTTACACCTCTTTGCCTCCCTTCCCTCCCCCTTCCTATAACGGGTTGAGCTTGATAGATTTGTTTTCATATTACTTATTACATCTTAACATAGATAAATTGTATTTTAAGATAGTAACTGCCACCCTCACTGTTCTTAAAATATGCCTGATGCTGTGAAAATGCAGATGAAAACTATGTTGGGTATGTACAAAACTTATACTTAGAAAGTGCAGAAATGCAGAGCTTGTGCTGAATTTTTGTGATAGCTGGCAGTGTCCTTTGTTATCACCATTATCGCCAGATGTAGTGAAAATGCAAAACGGAATGTGGTGTGTATGGAATGGAAGTTTGAAAACTGTATGTTGTAGTGGAATTCACACATTATATGTATGTTCTAACCATCATTTCACCTCTTTTATAAGCTGATAATTTTGTAGAAGCCTCATCAGCATTGCCATCTTCATCATTGCATTGCACCTTTTATAACTTCATTTTATCAATGTGGGTTAATTATAGGTGTGTGTGTGTGTCTGTCTGTCTGCAATGTGGTGATTTAGCCCTTCACGTTGAGTGAAGAAGCCTGCACTGGAAAATGGCTTTCCAAACTGTTGTATCTTGCTTCACAACACTCAGTGACTTACAGAGGCTTATGTTACAGTCATCATTATGATTCATTTGTTAACATTATCATGTAGATGTTGTATTACAATATTGTGAATTTTTCTCAAAAAAAATATTACTGCAGTTCTTGAATAAAGGTCTGTAAATTGTTAAATGATTTGAGTTTTTTTGGGAAGACGTTATGCAGGTGGCTGTGGTTCTGTAACTTTCCTTTTCTCTATATCCATGAGTGTCCATTGCTGGTATGGGATCTTCAGTGTTTGAATCAAGACATACTGCAGCCTATGAAGAAAGGGATATATATTATCTGTGTTGACATATCTGCCGTTTTACAGAGAAGTTCATGTATCAAAATCACAGTTTTACAGAAGACACAGAAATAAACTTCTACATTGTGCCTCATTTTGTCCATTATCATTGGCACTTACGGCTGGCACTCTTAGAAATAAAAAGAGCTACGAGAAGATAACCCCGACAGAATGATGAAGAACACAAAAGCAGGAAACCAAGGCTCCTAAAGATAGCTTGGTAATTTGGTATAAACAATAATTTTCCATAAAACAGCAAACATGTAGCAGTATTCCACACAAGGATTTCCATATGTGGGTCAACCTACAACATGCTCCTGATTTGTCATGTCAATAAGTAGACTGCAATATCACCATTTGGGATTAATGCTGTTGCAAGTCCAGTAATGATTTGAAGGACTTGCACCAGTATTATTTCTGGTTGGTAATGTGATCTTGTTTTTCGCTAGACCTCAGTTTTGTAAAACATGTCATAAGTCAACATTGACAATATCACACAAATACAGGCTTCTAAACTAAATATCTGTACTCACTGAATAAAAATGAGAGTTGGTACTATAATTTATAATGAGCAGTTGAATAAATGTATTAGAAAGACAAATGATCAAACCCAAAATTGTTCAATGGTAGGGTATAGAAATCTATAACTGTAAGCAGAGTAGAAAAACTGAAATATTTGCTACAAATCAACTTGCTTACAGTAGTTAAATTTCCCATGGTAGGTGGGCTTTCACTGTCACAATTTGTTGATTTTGGCTAGGCTAGGCTAGGCTAGGCTTTGTTACATATCTCCACATATAATATTTTGTATACTTTCTTGTGTAGGTTGGTGACACTTTTTCAATGTAATCACCTACACTGTACGAGACCTCTGAGTAAACCCTATGTGCCATTCCAAAACACTTCACAAGTACCAAAATATGAGTAGGGTTAGATAAGTATTTCAGATATCATGAAATATACCTAAAGCGAAATACAAAGCAATTTGAAGCATCTTGTGTACTTTATCTTGCTCAAGTTGTTCTGGATGGACATGTAAGACAGCAATCTTGGGCCAATTTTTTATTTTAAAGGAATACAACTATCACATTATCATAGGCATCAGTGATTGTCTACCATCAGTCTATTTAGAAGTGTTGCATATTGATTACTTTCGTCCGTTTTGTTATTGGTAATCTAGATATCAGAACTCATGGAGATGCTGTGTTAAAATTATTTCATAGCAGTGTCGGTTTAGCTACGCAGATTGGTTTTATTCATGGATTCCTTAACCGAGCTGATGAGCATTATGATCAGAAATATCATCCATATTCACTTGCTTATCATTTGCTTTTATGTTACGATTCCATTATGCGTGTTTATGTGTGAGTAAAGAATGCATCTAGATGGGAAGAACAAGGCATGTAATAATATTGATTTGGTGTGATTTATTATGAGTGTTTTCCTTTTTCTTTTTTTTTCCCCAAAATTTTTTTTATTTCATTCACACTGTACAGTTGGGAGAGATCATTAATTAACTTTCATGTGTTCATCTGAAACTCAGAAAACTGATAAAGGGAAATTCATTTGATCATAAATTAACTGGGCTGTTGAAACATTTCATGATTAAGCACACACTTGAACTCATTTAATATGAAATTTACGTAACTCACAAAATTACATTTTATTAACCATATTTCGGATTGTCCATCATAAGCAAATATAAGGGTCACAAAAATAGTGCGTCATGCAGGATTACTCTGTATTTTGTCATTCATACATAACAAGCCTTCTTCTGGGCTTGAATTGAGCAAGTCATGGTAGGGGTAGTAGGTGCTAGAGCTGAGCCACTGCAGATAAGAATAAGAGAGATTATGGTTCAGTCTGAAAAATAGTGAGGTAGAAGGGGATTTAGAAATGCTACGTAATAGGCAATTTTGTTTTTTTTTAAATTAAATATAGTCACATTTCATAATAAGCATAATAATATATAAGAAAACTTCAGGACTTGCAAAATGTTTTGTAAAATTAGTAGCTTCATTTTTAAGTATTTTTATAGTAAACGTGTGTCACTGTATTTCGAAACATCCAACATAAATGCTTCAACCCAACTTTCCTTGGAACTTGCAACATACTGTAAAGTTCCACTCCCCTTTCAGAGCTCGTTTGTATCAAGTGACACATAAGCCAGGCTGGAATGTATTGTATATTTTAAATTTGAAATCATCAAGTGTTTGGCATGAAATTTGTTGGATTATGTAAAGATCTAATTGCATTTTGTTCATGTTTCAGAGATTTTGAATGTAGCCGTTTCTTTAATGTGTTTGGCTGTAGCTATGGTCGGGGACAGGCAGCTTGATGCCTGAACATTGTAAATATATACATAAGTACATACAGTGCGTATTTGATATACAACACACAAGATTGTCCGTAGATGTAGTTGTGCATCACCAGTGGGGTCTGTAGTGTAGATATTGTCCACTTCTTATGCTACTGACTTTTCTGTTACTTGATGACATGTTTTCCTGGGTCAGACATCAGTGTTTATTTTTTTTAGTTTTGGTTTCTGTGATTGTAGTGTGCCACTTCAGGTTTGATATCAGCAGTCTGAATTTTGAGAATTTCTAGACTTTTTTTTTAATGTAAGTCCTTTGAGTGATATGTGTAAAGATGAGTATTACATTGCTCTGGGAGTTAACTTTTATTTTTTTCTTTATATCATTACAAAGGAATTTGCAACAGTGGTAAGGGTTGGTGTCATGAATAGAGGGAGAGATATTTACATGTGCTTTCAAGGAGATCTGTGGCAGTGCTTTCCCC
>JAWQUT010000335.1:368499-396342 GCA_033807755.1 Ellobium chinense
GGGGGGGGCTGAATGGAAGAATGGAAGCATGTTTGCAAGGGTGAAGAAACAGAGAGAGAGAGGGGAAAGGGGAAGGACAAAAGATAAAGAGGGGAGAACCAGGAAGTGAAATAACAGGAGGAAATGAGGGAAAAAAAAACAAGAAGAGCAAAAAGTAAAAAAGACTGAAAGCAAACTCTGTGTTGTACATAAGGGGAGGTGGGCAGGAAAGTTTATATCAAGGCAAAGAGGGATTTTACTTCATCTCTGTCTGCAAGACACCCTTGTCCCACCACTAGCAGGAAATAACTGCGTGCATTTGCTCTGATTTAGACCACTCTCACAGTTACAACATAAACAACATACAGTACATCAATGTTGAATGTAATGGTGATGATGTGGCCCATTAAAAGAATTAGGGGATCAGCCAGTTCATTTAGAAAGAGATCATTCAGGAATACTGCCTAAGGATGTAACCAGTCAGTATGTTAATACTGACATGAATCAGTGATATTTATGTGATGAACTTGCTTACATATCAGCCAGCTTATATCATAAGATAAAAAAATTCACCTTTTCAGCTTCAATGTCATGCCACATGTCAGTTAAAGCTGCCAATTTTACTTCTATTATTGCATGCTCTTTCTGGAGACTGTCTCTGTGGATCACAAGCCTCTGATTGGACTTTGTAGCCTCTGACAGTCTTTCTTTCAGAGTCTCAATCTCCCGTCTTTGCCTCAGAATAGTAGTTTCTAATACTTCATTGTGCTGTGTTTTCTCTTGCAATGCTACTTCAAGTTTGCTGATTTCACCTGGAAAAAAAAATGAATCAAATGACATTAGAAGAAGCACACTTCTTATAACCAATATGTAACTAAGGGAAAAGAATGAAAGAATGCAAGAGAAAGATAATGTATACTGTGACTATAATTAACAAAAGAAACAAAGAAGGTCTGGCAACTCCTGTCATACTAATAGTAATATGTGTATGTGTCTTACATCTTCCTAAGAGAACTGTCAAGGCAAGGATGTCTCCTACTTAACTATTTCAAACTAACCCACAAATATGAATCTAATTTTCCATAAACTATGTTTAAAAAACAAATATGTCCTGGTTTTAGATTATAAAGAGCCAATACCTTATAAACACTACTATGACAGTTTCACAAAAGTGTGATCCATAACAAATGAAACCATACCTTTTGCTGATTTGTAAACTTTTCTCAGAGTATCCAGCTCCTCAGTATTCCATATACTTGACTTGCGAGGATCTATTAGCTTGCTCTGCTCTTTCTCTGTGAATGCAAGAAAATTGTCAATCACTCTGGAGTTGGTCCTCGTGAAAATATTGATTTGTTTCATGATAATCATTTCCCACATAGATATAAGAAATACTCCTATATATCCCAAATACTTCCACACCAGATAATGCAGTTGAGTCCACATATTTTGATCTCGGAATATTCAATTTTCTTTTATTCTGATAGTAAATGAAGCTGAATATTTTTTCTTCTACATGAGAATTAAAAATAACCCCTTATTTTCAAGGTTGAGCATTGTGATTTTTCTCGTTTCAAATGTAGCGAAGGCACAGAGCCCTTCTCCTGTCTAATGTCAAGTCACAACAAATGGGTGTGGCACGTGAAACAAAAGTAGTGTCTGAACAGGCAGTAAGCAGGCTCTAGGCCTAGATGTGGTTTTGTAAAAAGATACATAACAGCATGATTGAGATGGCAGGGAAATGCCTGAAATAAGATCAGGGAAACAAAAAAGTTCAGTAAACAGGTTCTTTACTCAAACAGTTTTTGTCTGAACTCACCCAAACACACTGGCAAGGTGAGTGCTTCTCACTCCAGTGGCATAGGAGATTTTTTTTTTTTTTGCGGGGCAGTGATGGGGGGATACTTCAGGCCAGGAACAAGGTTTTCTTTTTTTTTCAAGCTTCCTTTTTCAAGGCTTCTCAAAATCGGTCCTGTCACACTCAAAACAGCAGTTTTCAGGGTTCACAAAATTAAAAGAATAGTATAGCAAAGCTAACTGGAGACGATATATCCAAATGTCCCTCTGCAATGAAGATTATTAAATTACTATGCACACAAAAAAAAAATTGTAGCTATACAATTACATGCATTCTGTTGTTAAAATCATAACTCAAAACTGTGGTATTTTGAACCACTTGCAGTGGTCCCAGCCACACTGAATTAAGCAGACAATATAGAATCTCCAATTTAACGCTGCATGAGAAGTTTCCAACTGAATCAGACTATAACAAAAACTATTGCGCTTTCAACTAAACACTGGATGTTGTGGATGTAGTCATGTAATAATTAAACATTAAGCACAAGTTGAACCATTATTGGTACAGACCCAACATTATGATGCACTAACAACGCTGGCCCAGTAGTTATGTGGAACCTGAACAGGTCTTTCATGAAGTTAGACTGGGATAATCATGGAACAGGACTGATCTTGTGGCTAAACCAATGACTAAATGAACTGCATTAATGCAAGGGCAGTCCTGTCCCAGGAGATTGCCGTTATTTGTTACATTAATATAGCCTACTATTGGCATACTTGCCTCGTACTTCCTGTATCTCCTCATGCCTTTTTTGCTCAGCCTGTATGACACGCTGGTGAACTCTCTCAAACACTTCTCGAACTGTTTCTGGGTCAAGAATGGGAACCCGCTTAATCTTTCTTTCTTCGCTTTTGTAGCCATCTCTTCCTGCAGCAACAATGGCATCAAAATCGTAAATGGGAGCAAACAGGTCCTTTACCCATGCTCCTGGAACACGAGTATTAGTTTCTTCATTGCAGTCTCTTTCATGATGCATTGAGTTGTCTTTGGAATTCATCTTGTTATCTGATATCTGAAAAAAATAGAAATTATGGTTATGGTACACGTGTTTGCGACTCTAATTCCCAAATGTTCTTCATCTTTCACTTCAAAGCGTCCTAATTGCCAAGGAAGTTTGAGGAACGGAAGTAGTATTGGGAGGTATCGATGCTATGTGCGAATTAGGACCTTCGTAACGAATCCAAGTCAAAAATAGTCGATTATGACAACTTTCTCCACAGGTGTGTGATTGTATTTGATTGCCAGCCAACAAAGCTAGCATGATTCATGCAATTAAATAATAAATCTTATAGGTGGAAATACAGATATATGAGTGGAAATCATGTATTTTATAGATGGATGCCCTCTCCGAAAATATATACTATGTCTAATTTCAAGCACTTTTCCTCCTTGAGAATAATCTTTGATACACACAGAACCAGTTTCGTATAAAAAGAGCATCATAATGGTAATGCGCAAGCTGTATAATGCAAGAGGAAGGGCGTTAATTGACAGGTTAACCCTGACCCAGAGAGTAACTTCTCTTGTCCATGGAGCATGGGATTATGAGAAAATAATGACGGCATTAACTTCCAACATGTCCTGACACTTCTGTCAGATAATGCAATCTAAAGTCTTTAAATCTGCTTGTTTCTACTAGGGTTATGGTTACTGAAATTGAAAACCCAGATTTGACACATCTGCTGCTTCCTGTAGACTTATTATCAACCGTCCAGATAAAACTAACGAGACGCTCGGCCTTCCGAAGCCTACAAGCGTAGCGGATGAAAGAAATCGGGATTTGTATAATGTGATGAAGTGGGTTGACTAGGACAGTTAGAAGCATAGCATCATGCTGACAAGGGCTTAAAGATTTGTTTTATTCAAATTAAACAATGACATATGGTTTCTTGTGTGGTTTTGGTGACGACGGGGGTGAGCTTTAAAATTTAACAACGACCTATTGCTACACATAGGAGTAATAAGACCATAATTCTACTAATAAGTAGGACCATAATTCTACTAATAAAAACAGGATTACAATGCTCTTCGTGGCCCAATGGACTTGGGGGATAGAGACAATGTTGAGCTTTTGGGAGTATATAGCAATCATTAATAACTTTGAGACATACAGGACTATGGAAACTTAAGGCTGACTAAAGGGAAAAGAGCTAGAGGGGGGAAAGGCTCCAAAGCTCAAAAACTGACCAACTGGCACCATCAGTCGTGGCTGCTCTTAGACTAGTTTGACGTTCATTTTTCAGACTCCTTCATGAGAACAAGACAAAAAAAAATGGCGATAGATCTATATTCATCATCGCTTACCGTGTGTGGCTACTGCTGCAGCTTAAGTCCAGACATATAATAATGTCCCGATCTCACCGTCCACAGCAAAAGTTCCAGCTGAGCTAAGTACGCCACTTGGTTGCTGCTAACGTGGTGGTGTACTATCAAAACTCGCTAACCCAGTTTGAAATTATTTAGCACACACTACTCGGTGTGAGCCTTGAGCACTTTACAAAATCATTAAAATAATAGTAATAATAATAAAAGATCACAGTATCTCTATCTTTTCCTCACTCTCGCTTACGTACTCTTTCGATATCCTCCTCCTCTCCCTGAGCTCTGACCCAACTCCCCTCTAACACCACGATATCACTTTTTCCACATGAGCAAAACTGAATCTTACCTTACCACGGATGTTTACGAAATAGATAATTATATGTTTTGTCTAACTTTTAAGTCTAGTAAAGTTTCACCTCATTTTCCAGGTATTCAAACCAATGAACCTGAAAAAGTAAATGCATGCTTTGCGTATATCGACCTGTTGTAAATCAGATCTGAACTGCAGGATTTAAGCTTCCTTGTTGGAATGTAAGACACCAGAAAATCAGACAAATAACATGGACAACCGTTACCTAAACTCGGAAACAAATTCATGTGATCAATTTGTAATCAACTCTCCTTTTCACGAGTTGCGTTGAAGTTCTTTTGATTAAGGTATAAAAATCATAATTTATGCTCATAATAATTATAAAGGACATTGTCCAACTGCTTAGCCTGGACTGGGCTAAAAGATGTCCATTGTTTGTCATGTGCGAAGATCCAGTGTGACATACTCGGATTCGATTCCCGGTAGGGACGTGAAATTTTCTAGTGTAGATTTTTTTTGGCCTTTCTTTTCAAAACTGATCTTTCACATGAATTCGGTAAAGTCCCAGATGGCACACTCCCTAAGATAATGTGTAAAAGCTGAAACTACAGACTTGGCTCACATTTCCTACCCCGTTCCCACTCCCCCCCCCCCNCAATAAAATCTAATGCTGTATGGAATATGCCGTGTTTGCCAGCGTTGTATATTATGTGATCTACTTTTTGGATATATAGGCCCTACATTTTTAAAATTTTTTACAAATGTTCGTTTTTGGCACTGGATAAGTTCGACCATGCTAAAGGCCTAAAAGCCCTGCCTGGCTGGCAGGAAGTCGTCGCTGTTCTCATATTTATTTTGTCCTCCAGCTGGATTCCATTTGCCTAGATTTTCCAAGCTCTGCCTGGCATAGGTTAGACAGTCCTGCAGGATGTGTTCTGTTCTGCTGGGGTCTGTCTGTCCGCTCCGTAGACACAGGTGGCAGACCCTCTGACACCAATTATTATATTCAACGTAAGCAGGGCCGTAACAATCTCGGTCAGGTCCCTTCCGCAAACTAGAGCTTCAGTTCAGGATCTCTAGTTTAAGGTTCTGGATTAGAACATTAATTTAACAAAATTTGTTGTTCGTCACACTAATTGAGCCGCTTTCTTTTGTCTTGAGTTATTGTCTTTTGTCTTAAGAAAATATAATGTTACGGTCGTTTGCAAAATAATTAAGAACAATGTTATTTTTTGTTGGTCTTTTTTACGTTGTCTCTCTCATCCCTTCAAAATTCATCTTTGTCTTGAAGTGCAAATGTCTCCTTCTCCCTTTCTATCATTTTCTCTACCTTCTATCATCCCTCCCATTATTCCTTATATTTTATCCCGTATTTTTTTCTTTCTTTTGGGGGCCGCATCTCCTTCTTACCTTTAAGAATGAATGAAAAGCACNTCCGCCGGCATTTCGGAGACCGAGGGGTGCTAGTTCGGCCCTGTATGTCAGCTATGGTTTGTCCATGAACTTTTTAGTCTGATCGGATTCGAGTCCACCCTTGTTCTCCAGTAACTTCGAATCTGGAATAGCCCACCTTACTGTTTGTAATCAAATTGGAGCCATATTAAAAAGCCAGAATGTTAAATTGAACCTTAAACTGCGCGAACTCGTCAGAAATATTAAATCCAGCGTCCATGTAATGAACAAAGTGTGTCTATCCAAATGATATTGTTGTTGCCTGTTCTCAAAGCTTATAGGTGTGGACAACAATATGATCCGAATACAAACTCGAACCTGTGTGAACTCGAGTCTGGATCAATCCATCTAGTTGTATTGTGAACCACCTTGGTAAACGAAACAAATATCTCAAGGGGGGTTTCGGGCTTCTTACCAAGACACCACGAGTTTACCCATTCATGATCGAGTACAAATGAGAAGTCTTCGAAAAGTCGAAATAAAAAAGGATATTAACAAAAAGCATATTTCCTTATCATTTCACATTTATGCATTATCATTGAAGGTTCAGCTAACTGTACACGAAACACAAGCCGCAGTATAAACCGGCGTGCTATTTTTAAGAGCACCGCCCACATGACTTCCCGCACTGGTTTCATTGGATGCAGTCGTACTTCCTTTCGTGGTTAGACGGTGACCCTAACGGAACACAATGGGAGAAGGAAGAGGTATGTTTCTTTTGCACTTCTAATTAATTTACAGCCTAGTAGCCACCTCCAGGTCATCACTAATTAATGGGCACATAACATGAACATAAGTCTGTATGTTTCATATCATTATCTTTGCATTGGTAACGGTGTATGAGAGGGATGAGCACAAAACATGGAGTCTCACAAGGTTGACCTTTCATCAGATGAATCGGGTACTGAGGCCAATGCTACCTCTCATACGCCTGGTATGTAGTCTAAGGTCAAGGTTTCTTTTGGCGAGGTCGTGTCAGTGAGTGGCCGATTGATTGCTATGCTGCATAGGCTACCGGTTTGAAGAGTCCATAAGGAAAGTCTACGCGGCAGTCTAGTTTAGTGTCACTCATCAATAATTGCTCCATCCCCAGATAAAAAAATCTGTAGTAAAGTAAAGCCGGGAGGAATTCCATATGCGTGCCAGAAAGCTTTCCGCAGGCAACACACCGAACCAACAACATACCCTAACCCTAACCGTTGGCCTAACCCTACTCTGACCCTAACCCTAACCCTGAGCCTGGGTTAGGGTTATGGTTAGGGTATGTTGTTGGATCGGTGTGTTGCATGCAGAAATCTTTCTGGCACACATATGGAATTCCTCCTGTAAAGCCTTTAGTTTTGGTCATTGCTCACCTCCCAAACGAAGCCCGTTGCAGTATCCCATGACGAGGCCTGGACTACCGGGTAAAGATAAAACCGTCAAATGCCCATTATTGGCCACACACCATTCCCCCGGGACAATAAAATATTATATTATTATTAGCCAAGTAAGATCTAGTCTCTAGATCTAGATTGCTTGCACATGTGTTCACAATCACGACCACATACTGTAGACTAGTCACAGGTGCTGGGTGGTAAAATGAAACAAATTTGCTTCCTACTAATATAATTATCGTGCTGCCAATTTCCAAGAAATAATAATAATAATAATAAAAGAAGAGACAGCTTGAATGCTATGACTTATTGACTATGAGGCTGGTTGGCTTAATAATGACATGATTATATATGACCAGTTCAAAATTTTGTTCTTGATGGCACTCATAATGAAGCATCATAAATTCAGCAGTGAATCTCTAAAGTATGGAAAGTATGGAATGTGCCCTGGGTGCCATTTGGAGGGGCACCACTGAGCAATTTTTATTAAATCATACAAACAGTATTTTATCTGGTTTTCTCTTTGACATTATATTACTAGGCAGGGCATTGGCAATTTTGTCAGAGGATTGTCCAGTCTCATTTTCTTTTCAGTTTCTGGGCAGAAAATAAGGGGGAAACGGCATGTGTTCAGTGAATTTTTATAGAAAATTTTGGCATTTAAAGGACAAAATATGTGATGTAGAGAAAACACCTTCCAGGCCTTCCTCCTTTTTATTTATCATCTTCAGATATATGCTCGGTTTTTGATTGTCATAGGTTGTTAGCATTAGAGGGCCATAGTGTAAGACCACGTTATAAAATTATCAGGTAAAGATATAGTGCTGGGAGCTACATGACCACCATAGACCCTACTTCAAAGTATCACTGCTCATAGTTCCACTAATATGTAGCCCATGGCAACTTCAAATCCATTTCCAAGAATTCTGGTAACCGAAAGCAGTGTGAAGTCAATAATCCAGCCTGAAAGGCTAATTTAAGTCTATGTAGAACTGGAGATAAACTGGGACACGCCACCATTTTGTAGCAGACTAGTGTATACTAACAAATAAATATATAGATCCAAATCTAAAAAGTTATCTATTAACCTCAACAATGGTAGTGGAGTTTCAGGCTGTTTATGTTTTGAGGGATATTAGGTTTGGGGTTAAAACTGGGGTTAGACAGAAGAATGCTTTTCATTGATTTTGTTTTTTAACAGTTAAATAATATAAAATTAGTTTCAGTTTCACTATTGCTTTTCATCAGACTTTTAATTTACTGGCTATTATTGTTTCAGTTTTGTTTTAGCTGTTTCCCAGATACATATGTTCTAATATAGATTTCAAGAACAGCTACTTACTAGTGCTAGTTTCACGAAACATGGTCTCAGGTGGAAGATATGCTGATGGATTTAGTATCTTTTTATGCAAATAAGAGAAGAAACAAACTGGATAAGAGTTTTTATAAACTAATCTTCCATGTCACATCGATGAAAAACATACCCTGACTAGGTACACCTAATACACATGTATTTGTATTGCTTGCAAACAGCCTCTTACAGAAGTGCAGCATTGATGGTCATATGACCGCCCAATTTATTATCTCTATGATCTATGTTAAGGTTGATATTCAAGTTTGTTTTTGGAAATAATATGGGAGGGGCGATATGTGTAAATAACTATGCTCCTATTGAATTGACAAATACCCATGAAGATGATGCAGCTCCCTCATGAAGCTTTTACTGATGTAAACTGCTGGCTCCACTATCTTCACAGAGCGAGTTGAAGCGTTTGTTACCCTTGCCACCAATGACACTTACGCCCTAGGATGTCTGGTGCTCGGAAACTCCCTGCGAAGGGTGGGCACCACCAGACAATTGGTTGTGATGGTCACACCAGGGGTTTCGCAGTCCATGAGGTAACATAAAATTTGTGAAATGTGTGTATGTATGCTGCCTGCAAGTAGCAAGTAATCATGTAATGGTAGAGCTGTGACAGCTTAGGAAATACACTGTATGAAATAAGTTGGTGTGGTTTTGGTAACATAAAAGTCCAAAATGAATTTTGTAAAGTCATTCTACATTGACATGACATCAATTGTAACTTTGTGTGGAGATAGGAACAACTTATAAATGTCATCAGTGTATGTGGAGAAATGTTGATGATGATGCTTTGCTGCAGAATTTGTGTAAATGCATGTGGTTGTGTGGGTATATGTTATTTATGATAGTGTCACAGCACCTTTTTAATGCTGTCTTAAAGTGCATTTATAATGTGCAAATTGGTTATATGTGTTTTTTCCAATTTCAGAGCACAGCTCGGTGGGCTTTTCGATCATACAGTTCCAGTGGATGTTCTTGACAGCAGTGACACATGTAACTTGGAGCTTTTGGGCAGACCAGACCTTAGTGTGACATTCACAAAACTGCATTGTTGGCGACTGACGCAGTTCCAGAAGTGTGTGTTTATGGATGCAGATACTATGGTAAACTCACATCCATCATATGTTCACTTAAGATTTAAAATCTCAGATGTCTAATGCACACAATAAACTTCATGTGCCATTACTTCCAGGGAAAGACTTCTTGATTCTTTATTCTTATACAACGATGAATGTCATTTTTCTCTGACACCATTTTATGCCACAAAGATTTGGTTTTGGAAAGGGAGAATATCAGTAACATTATATTGTAAAACTAGTTTCCTAATATTGTAACTGTTGTTATGCAACAGCAGTTACAGTGGAACTCTGTTAACATAGCCATGTGTGAACACAATTCCCTGCTTAGCACATGCTCATTCAACAGTCCCAACTGCTTTGTTCGTTGTTAAAAGCACACTGGATAACACAAAAACTTCTGATGATACACCCCTATAGCTTGTCTGAAGGGGTGGTTGTGTATATGCTATATAAAATATATATATGTGTATATATATTACATTGCATCACATCGATATGTCTTCATGATATCAGAATGGCTCTTGTGTGAGCATATTCAACAGAGTCACAGTTAATGTATGTTGTGCCTAACAATTTAAGATATATTTTAAATCTCCACATATCATAACATATTTTTTTCTTGAAAATCTTTACAGGTTTTACAAAATATTGATGAGTTATTTGACAGAGAAGAGTTGTCGGCAGCGCCTGATGCAGGATGGCCAGATTGTTTCAACTCAGGAGTTTTTGTTTTTGTCCCCTCTGAAGATACTTACAGAAATTTACTCGCCTTTGCTGTCACCTCAGGCTCCTTCGATGGTAAATTTCTGTGTGCCCTTATCTTAAATCTCCTATTGTTCTTCTTTTGTATGTTACATAATATGCAAGAGGCATTTAAAAAGAGGATACAATGGTATTATTGCAGTGATGGTTTTTTAGTGCTGGGGGGCTTTGGTATAGTGCCATATTTAATCATATTATGTCGCTTACAAATGATAGGAACACATGTCATCTGAGCAAGGCATGTTTGCAAAGTGGTTATCTGATCCCTCCTCATAAGATATTATAGTTACCACACTTTGTTATAGTTATGGTTGAATGGAAAATAGCAGATAGAGTAACATGTACATACATATTACCTTTTGCTTTTTTTTTTTTTTGCAGGTGGGGATCAGGGTCTTCTGAATCTTTACTTCAATACCTGGGCCACAGCAGATATAGGCAGACATCTTCCATTTATTTACAATGTAGTTTCTCAAGCCTTTTACAGCTATTTGCCAGCTTTCAAACAGTAAGTTCAATGCTTTTTCGTTACTTAATAACTACAGACTTTTGCACTCTGTGCAGACTCAAATAATCCCCCCTTTTAAAATTTTTTTGGTAGTGAATAGACCGCATAGGATTGTCACAGTTAATGTTGAAAATAGATTTGTTTTTATGTAAGTCTAATGGATATAAGGCGATTTTGATTCAGGATGAAGTTATCGCAGACTGCTCTGATCATATTATCAGTTTAATTACAAGTATAATGACGGAATGATCGACGGTATCAGTTCTTCAGCAGTGTGTGGTAAGAATGTTTTCAGTGAGTTAACATTCTGATATTCATGATGTATTATTCTGTTACGACAGGACATGAACATTTTGTTTCATTTCTCCTCAGATTTTATGACAACATCAAAGTGGTGCATTTCATTGGAGCTGTGAAACCATGGCATCATCCGTACAACACAGCAACAGGCACTGTGACACCACTTCCAGAGACAGGTCACAGCCAAGAGTTTTTGCAAAAGTGGTGGGATATCTTTATGGAGTCTGTTCAGCCGAATCTGGATCCAGAACTTGTGAGTAGAGAGTGGATATTGTTGCATGTGCACTCTCATGTTGTGATGGTATCCATAGTGAGTCTGTCCTCATCTGGACACAATTTCATGACATGACTGTGCTCACAAGAGTGTTTAATTTTGTGTGAAAAAAGTGTTGGTGTATGTGAGCTATTATACTCTTGAAGAAGAGGCAGGTAGTAAATTTCTTTCTAGTGATGATCTATCACTTATATGAACACTTCTTGACCTGTCCCATCAGCATTGGTTTAATGGCTAGCTTTTTTTTTTCCAACTTCAGATTCTAAGAGGTTTTGTACCAGTGCAAAACTTGTTTCAAATGAAAACTTGAAGCCTGTCGAAGAATTTGTCATTCTGTGTATATTCTAAAAGCCCAAAATATATTTACCAATCTCACTGCCCCATTTGGGCAAGAAGACATGGAAAAGATAAATGCTAGGATGGCCTGTGTCTTGACATTTTATCCACCACAGGTCAGTGGGATGGACTTCATAAGCGCCAGATAGTGACATTTCAAGAAGATATTTGAATTTTTTGGGTTGTATAAAATTGCCTCCACCATAATAAGAGAAAGCTTATATACATACTTTTGCAGTTAATGCTTGCCTGTTTGAACCCCACATTTTGGCATTTCTTTTTGGTTGGTTGAGCAGTTGGTTGATTTGAAAGAATTAAAATGATTTCCATGCAATAAGACTTTGAGATTGTCATCTTGGAGTTAAGGTCACACTTTAATGTGTGCCTTCATTACAGATTATTAAGATGTGCATTGAGTCTAAAACAGACATTCTTCAGAGATGTTTTGCCCTGGTGGCAAATGCTTAAAATCTAACAGAAAATTTGCATTAGCTAAGAAAATGTGTGTCAAGGTGTGTGAGTGCATGCATTAACCAAGCATCATGATATGTGAGGGAGAATGTTATTGTGTGATTACTTAAAACTGTGTATTTGAATTGCATTGGAATGTGTGACCATGAAGACTAACTTTATGAATTAGTACCCAGTATATCCTTGCATGAAACTCATGCAGCCTGACATGGTGACAGGTAAAACAAGATGGAACTTGAAAGAAAAGCTTCGGCATCCTCAATAATCTTCTGATATCTTTCCCTGCGAATACGAGTGCATGGGAAGGTACCTGTATGACTGTAATTATTGAAGCTAAGCAGCAAACACTATACCTACAGCTTAGCTCTGATTCTCCACTCTTTATTTCACATTTGTGATATTATAATATTCAGGAGCAATTGTGTTTGCTGGACCCAGATTTTTAAATCTTAAAATAAGAATATCAGTTTAAGAATTCTAAATTTTGTTGTTTTGTGAAATGAGTCCTGGTACCTTTTCCAGTACTGAAATCATAACCAGAGTATTTGCTTTTGGGTTTATTTTGCAGAGCCTGTCAATCTTCTCATAGTAATGTGGCTGCCCTTGTTTTAAGAGTCACTTTTTACAGATAGGATGCACGTCTGTCATATTAGTAAAGTGAATAATTTGCTGTGGAATTTGGGTAGATGTAAATTAACATGAAATGGGGAAAAGCCTATGTATTAAGCATTCTCATGAAAGTCTTACTGGCAGTTTGTTTGTACCAGCTTTATCCTAAATACCAGTCAGTTCATGTTGGCAGCATCATACTGGACACTTGGAAGTGATGCTTTCTCTGATAATGTTGATATTTCCCTATTGGCATAGCACAAGAAAAATTGAACTGAGACTTTTAGAAGCATGATGCTTGGTCACAGAAAAGGATGATTTTCATCTCCTCAGGATATGGGTTAAGCATTTGATAAGCAAAAATTAATACTAACACAGCAAATTACCACTTATCACAAGGAATCCATATCAATGCAGCTTATCTTTACTAACAGTACCATCCACTTGGGGTCTTGCTACTTTACTATGAGATAGTGATGGGTGTGGTGCATTGCATTTCAAATATCTTTGACATTTTTGTTTCATTGGTTTATTTATTTCTTTCCTTGTTGCATGAAACTCACTCACAGTATGAGGTAAGCCATTTTCATATTATTTTTTTTACAAATATAACTCTTTTTCCCAGAGAAATATCACATATGTTTATTTCATCTATGACTGTTTTATAACATCTGCTATCAGGCATATTGATAAACCAGTTACTCTCTCCAGCCTTGTAGAGTGTCTTCTTACTGCTGCTATGGAAAAATTCAGTCCAACTTCATTATTGCCATTTTCATCTCATTGTAGTTTGTGTAATGACCAGTGCAGTGCACTATCCACACTAGTCCATTTTCATCCAGTGTCACGATGCACCTATCAAAAAGAATCTCAAACTTCATTCATTGTCCCATTAAAGATTTATGTGCCCAAATTTTCTTCATGTAGGGTAAATATTATTTTGGGTTTTGAAAGATTCTGAATAAGGCTGCCCACTCTAGGGAATTAAATTCTGCTAAATAGTCAGGCGACTAAACCTCATATTTGACCCTCCGGATCCTTAAGTCCTAGGCTTCAGATGTCCATATAATTTTTGCAACATATATAATAAAATATTAATCTTTGCTGATTAACCAGTACCCTCATATTTAATGTGAAGTTTGTTCACTTGTAGATCAGTATTACTTTTCTGATTGAACTTTACATCAATACTAATATCTACTATTAATGCCTCTTGAAATTCAGTCTTGCTGAACACTGTTACCCACTCAATCCCAGTTTGACTAAGCCCCCATGTAAGAGTGAAGTCAGATGCTCTTTTTCTCATTTGTAAAGAGAAAGCCTGAAGCATCTTTATCCTACTTCGTATGAGCACGGGAGATACCCTAATTGTCAGGCTCATTATCATGTAGGGAAAAGGTCACCCAAAGCACCAACATAGCACAGCCAGTTCCCATGTAGCCTTTCGCAGGCAGATATCCCCATATGTAAAGTACATCTATCATTTTATCTTTCCCTGAGATAGCTTAAGGACTGTGTGGCCAGAGTGTTCTTTTTATTGCTTATTGTCAGCATTTCACCCCAACCATCTATAATGGTAGCTCTAAATATAGATATCAGTGGTATTAGGTTTGTCTTAACATAGAGATAATACATATGTCCACTGACAGATGCAGCAAAGTTTGAAGGAACGTTAACTCAGCATTTAATCATTATCCACTCAGAGTAGGATCTCCAACAATGAACACAAGATTCCATTCCTTCCTGTTTTGGAAAAATGAAATGTTGAATCCTAACTCAACCTTATTCGCTGTATGCTTGTTCCTAGAAACCAGTCTGCTGATATCTTCAAAATTTTATCTGAGTTATGTTAAGATTCCTGTATCAGGGCTGCTATCAGTTTGCAGTCCTGGATAAAATATGATCAGTAGTCGAACTGAAGTGTTGTCAAAAGCGTGTCAAGAATCCTGTGATACTGTTACACGGTACACTAGGTCGCTAGATTCTCTCTGTGGACTGAATTCTAGACAATAATGGCGGGCGACGTAAATGAGACTTAATGTTCTGATAAATTATGATAAATGAAAGACTGATAAACTGAAAAGAGAAAATTGAAACAAAGAATTACTTGAGGAAAAAAGTATTGTCTCGTCATAACGGCAAAAAATAAAATTCAGAGAAAGGGGCACTGGTAAACTGGAAGTAGCAGAGACCATACTACAAACTATAGGACACATATCAGGACACAAGTAGGACACGTTGCAGGAGAAGATAAGATTCCATTCCTTCTAGATCTTGTTGAGAAATAGATGATTGCAGTAGGATTTCTTCAGGAATTATGATAATAATTATTATGATTAATAAGACCCCATGAACAAGGTATTTTGAAGATGGAGACTCAGAGATTGAAATGTTAATGGTTTAAGTAGTACTGCATCTTCTGTTGTTTTACTTTCAAAGATAGCTTTCAACTCTTTTCTTGTAATTGGAAAAATTTGGGATGGTCTAAAATATGAAAATACATGTTATGTCCTGTTTTAAGGGAGTGGGTCAGTTAAAAGTTGCCACACAGTCCGCAAACTCTCTCACTGTGGCTCAGGTGTTTCTCACTACACTTGACTAGTTTCGACCTTCACTGTTGGCCACAGATCTTGTCTTTAGTAAACCAGTGTATCTGTCATGCTCATTTCTTGACCGTTATCAATTATCAAATCACCTTCCACGAACGCAGGTGCCAAATCCCAGGAAATTTCCAAGGACTTCCTCGTGATATTTCACACAGGCAGTAGCGATTCCCAGTTTTGAATGTTCTTGATAATTTTTTTAGGAAAAATTAACTGGCCCTCCCCGGAAATTCTGGCCTTTTTAGCATTTTTATGCTAATCTTGATCACGTTTTCATAATACCTCCCATTTTGCTTCACAGTCCACGATAATATACAAAAATCTTGACGAAGTAAGATACATTTCATATCTGTTTTTAATCGTGTACTGTGCATTAGATGTCGCTTTCGTAGTGATCAAAGGTAGAGCTTGAATATTATTTAACATTGTTCTTACGGGCAATATGTACACCACTGCACACAGTATCCTTTCATTTTGTCTGTAGCTCACGTCACATAACCATGGTCTTCGGTTTTCTAGATCTTCTTTGTTCTTTCGTAATTCAAATCCAGTACAGTTGTGTGTAGATAAAATGTCAGGGCCAAAGCAAGACAACTGAGAGCTAATCGTATATGACTGCTGATATCAGCGTTTTTAGCTACAACCCCAGCCACAGGAATCTGAGTCACGGGTGTGTGCCAAAAGTCATAAATGATTACAGTTGTGTATGATTTAAGTTGTGTGAGGACCTGTCATGCACACAAGCATGGTGTAGGCAGTGGTTTGCATCATAAGGTTTTACATCCCGAAGTTCAGACTGATAAACAGTGAGACCCAACGACATCGCACGTCATGTGCACTTGAATAAAAAAAAAAAATGACATGCCCATTGTGTTGAACCGATCCCAGGTTCATTACTTTTCGGTATCAGAGTTACAGTTACTGGCGTCCTGTGTTTTTTCAGTCAAATTTGCTGGCGAACTTGAACACCTCACAAACTCGACGTTATGATTTAAAGCCTTTGAAATTGGATTTTGTAAACGCCAACTGTAGTAACATCAGTAGCTCGAGAGAAGACTAGCATTCCTACTACTGCTGTTCACGGCAGGAGATGAGGGTACAGATCGGCATATCAGTTTATGACTGTCTAAACCTTTGATTAAAAAGTTTTTTCCTCAGATTTAAGAAAAAAAAACATAACGACATCCGGCATACATCAGAAAACCAGAGCCACATAAAAGGGAATACGATTTATGTGCAGCAACAACTACAAAAGGTGGCTTTAGAAATTACAAAGCTTGCTACTCAGTAGTCTCAGTGGTATCTTTACATACAAAAGCAGTCTCTCAGTTGCCTCGCCGCGGTAGCTTGGTCGTAAGTTTTTTTTTTCTTGTGCCTTTTGTTCTCTATCTTGCATTGCCGCACAAGATGTAAACGTTAGCAACTCAAAGACCTTCTTGTTCGCATTGGAATGGTGGCTTTGTTTCTTATACTGCATGACGAATACCAAAGGCCAGCTATTTATAAATGTTATGTTAACGCTGCTACAGAAGCGGCCGCTTCATCTTTTGTTTTGTCTGTTTTTGAGAGCAACTTCAAACTGTCTACATGTTGTTTAGGCATTGCCTTTGGGCTGATATCATGAATCTGCCTGGTGTTAAAGAAGATCTCCTACTGTCCCATACATCATGCCCCTGGAATGTAATCTTGGGCCGAACCATTCAGAAAACCAACCCATCGAACTGAGTCGAGTTTTAAATCGATATTTTTTATAGATTTCGACAGCGACATTGTCGTAGATGATTCACCAGTTTTTATGGCAATAATTATCTTAAAAGCACCCAGCTACACCCATTTATCAAATAGTGCAGCACTGTACTGTACACGTAGGCTCCTAGTGCCCTTTGAATGGATAAGTAGGCCAGTATTTTGATAGTTCACGCAACGCTGTGGCGTGGTTGTTATCCTGTGAACTACGCGACACTGACTTTTAAATATCATGCCCTAGTGTTGACAGTGAACAGTTTATACTTAAATAATTTTGCACAAAGCAAACTGTTAGTCCCTTCCTCTCTTACCTCTCCATAACCGCCACCAAACCAAGCCATTTTTCAAATCGCGCTCCCAGTAATGATTTCAAGACGTAGACGCAAGACAGTACTAAAAGTTGCGGAGGGGAGAGAATATAAGTATGTGAGCGAACGTGTTCAGTAATCCGAGCATAGACATAACATTATGAATCAGACATTCTTGGGATAACCGAGTCAGTAGCGAAGCGAGAGAATCCACCATTCATGTGTAGGTCCCTTAATATAAACGAAGATAAACACTTTCATTCCAATACTATGAATGCATTTTTTTCCTTGTGGGAGGTGTGGGAGAAGGGAGGGAAGATTTTCCTATCTCATTGTTTACCCAGATACTTTGCTTGCTTTTTCTTAGCCTATATTGTTTCGCTGGCTTCCATTAAGTGTAAGCACTAAACCCTGCATTTGCCTGCTGTCGTCCATCACTCATAATTGCTTGGCACACATCACAACCACAATATACAAAAACCACAGCCGTTTTTTTTAATCTGAGAGCAATCAGGCTGGATACTTAGCCTTGTTTTGCTGAGTTAACACCATATTATCTCTTGTCGCCATTTATTTATTTAAACCATTAAGAATGAAAGCGAGTGAGGGTGAAATGAATGGCAATGAAAACCGATAAGGGAAATGACTAAATATTGTATTGGTTGTGCCCTTTCCTCAGTTATCAATTCGAGTTATGCGTACTTCACAGCACTTTGATGAACTCTTCAACTTGTAAGGCAAAATGTTTGACAAGCTGTGAAGGTCGCTTGCTGATATCGCCCCATTCAGTTTTACACTTGTACACGGAAGTGCTCGAAGGGCGGAAAAAAAACACAAAACTTATGATATGGTTGATGACAGAAATGTCTATTTGACTAAAGTGAACTTTTGGGGGGGAAATTCAGTAGACGACAGGGGTGAGAGGAATGCTCTCTCACCCCTCCCCCTCCCCACTAGCTCTCTCTCAACCCTTTCCCCTAAGCCAGCCTGCTTCATCACAGGCTTGATAGTAATGTCAGGTCATTATATTTTTTATCTTTCTGGTTCTTACTTTTCACCTCATACTTGTCATCTTTGTCATTGTTTAATCCTTGTTTAACCATTTCTTGATGTCCTTATGCTCGTAGACTAGAATCCTTACAAATACCAGGGTATAAGCTTCTTTGACACATTGAGGTAGGTGGCGAGTGAAACTAAAAAATGTTGCTTGGCCACTTACAATATATAAGGTTAAGTAAAGCAAACTTTCATTGTTGACAGAGAGTTTGTCCATGAACTTGATGATGCAGGTAATAAAACATAATCTTCAGAGAATCATCACATTCATAGATTCCTGTATTATGTTCAGTGTGGCAGAAATCTTATACCCTGTAAACTATTTTTATTTCAGATTTTCAGTGATCTATTTTTGCCTCTTTTCAATGACCCCCTTCATTTGTAGATATTTTTTATTGTTTCTGAGTGTGTCCCTCGGCTTGCAATTTGTGCCTTCCATGTCAAATCAAACTGATCTGCTGCAGCCTTGACCTCGTAGATTCTGGTTTCTTTTGAACTTTCAGATTTAACGATTCTGTTAATAGTTGATTTTAACGATGGTTAACATGGACATGTTAACATGGATGTTAACATAGTAGTGCTAACCGTGTAAAAGAATGGATTTTCATTTAGGATGCTTTAATGCCAACCTTGTGAAATATTGGGGTTTGATAAGGTATAAAACTGATCAAAACAACTAATTTCAAGGCAGTAATACTGAGATTCTGATTTGTGAAATGGTGAATTAGATGCGAATATTTGGTCGGGGCCCTGAACGGGTAGGTTTCTAGTGGACTTTGGTAATACCCTGTCAGAATGTATTTCTGGGAAATTGGCTCCTGTTTTGTAATAATCGATATGAGAAAAGAAACTTGTCAGCGTTGTACATTTATATACTCATTAATCCTATGTCCAAGCACATTCAGTTGGTAACAAATATGACTCTACATTTTCGCATATATTTTTTATATATGCACAGATATATATGTACTGTATCGACTGTAAGATGCACTTTTATACTCTTTTATGCGCTGCTATAAGCTGGACAACCGAGATGCGGGCGGTGAAACTAAAAGTGTACTTCTGTGTACTGTGTCTGCTAGTTTTGAAGAAGACTCAAGTATTGCCCTCGCAGAAAGTTTCAGCTTGGTTGAAGAAATGAAAGTGGAGGGTTATTTAGTAGGCTTTAGCAGTTAATTTTTACCTTCCGTGTACTTTTGTTTGCATGAGTGTGAAATTTGCCTTTTGCTGTTTTGAAAAAGCAGAATAACTCAAGGTTGTGTATTGTATATTATGTAATGTAGATCAGGTAACACAATGGGCTTCATATAATATATAGTGTTACGATTGCAGCAGACTCGTGAATAGTGTGACAAGTTTAAATGATGGCTAGGTAAAGATCATCACTGCGTTGGGTTTATTTATGAATGAGCCCTGAAACATGCTTGCTGCGAAAAGAATATTAGTGTGTAGCTTCTAGATATTGAAGGCGAATCTGTGGATAATAACGGCAGTATCTATCGACAAGACAAGACTAAATTTTACCTGCAGTTCTAGACTATATCTTCTAGAATACATCCCTGTTACCAGCCACATGCTGTCTTAATACCCTTTCTTTCATAACACTGGCTGAATCACTTGTCCCCATCTCTTTTGTCTCATTCCATCCCAGTTACCATATTATTTCCTGGACTGTATATCCAAACAGTACTGTACTTTTAGAGCATTGAAGTAGATGCTTGCTGCTGTCGCAGACTGATAAGAACATGCTGTAGTCACCTCTTTGTGCATGCCAAAGACTGTGTTTTAGATTTAACTACTCTGCTCTACTCTTGGAAAAATGCATAAATCATTAAACATAGGAACACAACTGCCATAAAGGTTGCAACCTCATAAAGGAAGGCCGACTGAAGTGATCTTCAGTGAAACACCAACAGTTGTGGCTCTTAAAACTCTTTCCAGGGTTATCAGTAATATAACTTCCGTTATAAGAATCATATTAAGACAAACTTACCGAGCAATCTGATTGACTGCATCGATTTGAAACACCAGCTCTTATTGGCTGATATAATTCTCTCACTTTCGAGTTATCTATGAAGTGAAGAAATATATATTCAAATCATTTTTGGAAGTTCCTTTTCTGTTCTCTCTCTGTCTCTTTCCTCCCTTTCTGCCTATTCCCTTTTTTTTTCATCCAAATATTTGCCCTTGTAAAAGAACGTACATGCAGTTAGAGTAGTTGCGCCAATGCCGCCCCTCCCCCATTTTTTGTTTTAATTTTTACCCTGTCTGAATTGGAATGGATTGCTGATGTATGCCATGTCTGATTGTATGTGGCTAATGTGTTTACTTTTAGGTGTCAATTACGTAACAGGCACTGGCCAATCTGGTTCCTTTTGTTTTCTCTTTTGCATGAGTGATTGCCTGAAAAGCACTTCCTCTCTGTAGTACTAGTAGATCGGCATAAATAGGTGGTTTTGGCTTCTTCTTCGGGTTTCGTTATATGGTTGTAGACACGTAATTTATCGTTACAGCTTTTGATATGACATTCTGAAGTTTGAATATGTTTATCTTGATGAGGTATACTCAGAACCAACAAGATGTGTGCTTCATTTTCAGTCTGCGGTTTGCGTTTGAAAATGCACGCTTGGCGGTCATTTTGCTTCACATTGGACACACTAGAGCCAAGATACAGACTTCCTCTATAACAGCCAACAGTCAATCACATAATGAGGACGGGTTGATCCGAGGGTGGTGGTCATGACCTACAAATAAATAGATACAGTGTTAAGGCATGAATGATGCTATGAAAACCTAGATCCATTCTCCAATAAACATCTGTCTATCATATCAGCCTTTCCCAGGGGCAAAACGACCTGTTCCAAGTGCATGTCTGACGTCGTCTCAATATGGGATCGCTGTGTCCGGATCTGTTTTTTTGATGCCTGGGTCACTTTGGACGGGTAGAATGTTAGCGAAACCTTCATACATACTGAAAACTGCAGACGGGCGCGGGTTCTGCCAATTTGCAGCAGTCCACCTTGAATATATTCGTGCCCCTATGCACTGCGGATGACCCTTACTCTTTCCCTCTCTCCCTCTCTCTCTTTCACTTTCCTTCTGTCTGTCTCTTTTTCTGTCTGTGTTGCTGACGCGGTCTAAATTATTCATGAGATTTGTCACGGAATGGCCAGCCATTTTGTTTGTGTTCAGTGTGATTGCAGCCCATTGTGCGACCCGCATATTCGTCATTGTCCAACATTAACTATATGCTAGCCCTGCCTTTACGTGATGGGTGGTGGACCGCTGTTGCTTTATCTGCCCATTGTCGTTCTCCTAACTGATAGCCTGTCTTCTGCATTTACGCTAATATCTGGTTGCGTTTGGTTTCGGCCATGCAGTGAAACGTGTACTTTCGGCCACACATTTACTCGATACTTTCAAATTTGGTAATCGTATACGCGTCGATACCTTTTCCGGTTGCCAAGCACGTTTCTGATGCATCACAAAAAAAACAAAACAAAACACAATGCATTGAAAATAATTTGTTATCCCTGCTCACCAGCCGGGAGGTGGAAATAGGAATTTGAGCAGGATAGTTGATGACCTTGTTATAGAGTTTACTGTAGACTGGATGCCATTCTTAAAATGTCGGTCTTTCCATGTGTAGTGTAAAAGTAGTCTTTGGTGAAAAGCTCAAACCCAACTCACATTATGCTAAACATTGTAATGTCTGATTACATCTAAATTGCAGTCCACCACTGCTGTGAGCAGTATCGATATTCGATGGATTAAAAAGCTGTGGCCAAAAAGCAAATGCAATTTGTTAACGTGTGGCGGAAAACCAACGCAACCGATCTAGTTCTCATCAGAATTTAGGATCATTCTGTCCATCCCTAGAGGTACAGGGCTTGCCGCGTTCACAGACTCTCCGGCTTTAATGATGTCTACTTCTGTCGCTTTGCGTGCTGATGCGCAGTTGGTTGACACTGTAGAGATTAACCAGAAGGGAAACAGGCCGGACGCGAGCTATTACTATTAGTCTGGGATGTCAAGTTGTCCTGTAGCGACGAGAGTGGTCTTAGGTGGAACGGGGGNGGTGGAAAAAGTATATATAAACCTTGTATGCTTGTTTTAAGATCCGTGCTATCACGTAAGATTTGCAGATGGCATTCAAAATTCCCCAGAGACGAGTACCCTGTACATTCTTTCATGTAAATATATGCATTGCTGATGTCAGAAACAGCTTTGCTGCGTGATGATTTAGCATACAGAGGATTGTCTGAGCATAATATGAAGGAAATACTTTGCTGATGCAAGGTTAATGTGTCCACATTACAAAACGCTTATAACAGCGGATCAGATGATAGTCTCCTTGTTTTGTAAATTTTGTTTTGTGCGACATGCAGGCAAGCTGGACGCTTGAGTTCGGAAAACTTCTTGATTATGTATAATACAAATCCAAAGTTGCTGTCTCTCGATGCCCTGTTGTACTTTTCAAAAGTTTTATGACATTTAAGATGACAAGTATTCTGAGGAAGAAGCCGATTACATTTGACGTTTGGCAGTTTTCCGAACTCACAAACGGCATACGAAGAGCTGAGATGAAAATGTAGCATTACTCATAGAGAGCGCATCGCTTGTGTTCGCTACTTCCGATATATAATGTCTTTGTTCACTTTGAAGATTTGAGTGGTAAAGGTATGAAGGAGCCTCATAGTTTTAACCTGGGCTTGGGTACTTAATACCCTGAGCTCTTCTGGCCATAAGCAGACGCACGGGTCGACGTGATCTGGGCGGTGAAACTCAGTCAAGTGCTGGTCTGATATCTTGAAGTGAATCAGTTAGCTAGCGGGGTCCTTTGGTTTATTGTTACTGAGTATACTCAGTTACTTGGCTTCGGTACTAGACTCACTGCCGACTCAATATGTGGGGGTTTCCTTGCTAGTCGCTGATCTGAATCTTCTTCTGAGCTTCTCTACAATAGTTAAAAACCAGTTTTCTTGTCTTTCTCAGCTGACTAAATTGAATAGCTGTTTAACTTATCAGTATACTATCATAATACCAAATCAAAGTTGTGGATGAATGTAGGGTATTGTGGTTTGTGGTTACGAGAGATGAGCACTGAAGTGGTCTTATCCCACATGAAAAGTATAATCTCTGTTGCGAATGTTAAAACAGGCAGCCTTACTTTCTTCGTGGAACTTCACGGCAGGCATTTTCAGTCGCCTCCTGATCTCAATCTGAATGACTGTCTGCGTCAGTCATATTGTTTATAATCTGCGAACCTTCTGTAAGTTTGCCTGTGCTCAGTGTGCTGACCTTTTTTCAACATGTGTCCATGATAAGTAAACTTGGTATGTCGGTTAATTTGCTACTTCGGTTGTTCGTTTTAAACATTGGACATGTATGTACTATGCACTTTAGTCTGCGTCTGTATGGCTGGGTGATAAGAAAACTCGGGAAGTGTGTCGCCCTGGCCTACTTATGCTTGCACGTTCACTGTTTGATGTTGAACATGTTTGGGGCAGATATATTTTATTATCCCTGCATTAAAACACAAAACAACATGAAAAAAACAGGCCGTTAGTTCTCAAGGGAGTTAAAGGTTGCGACGCAAGGGAGATAAAGGTTGTGACAAATCCTTGCATGTGGCGTTTGGTTGTTTCTTACTGAGAGTTATGCTTCTTGTTTTTGCGTTTATGGGTTAGCTATGTCGGTTAATGTTTTGGCTAGATGGCAGCCAAAGGTCATAAAGCAAACGGATTTAGCATTAAAAAAAAATAAAAAAAATTCTCTGTCGGTGCAGTTAAAACATCAGCAGTTGTCTCATGCGCATCAGAGTGCAGGAACTGTTGACGTCATGTGAGTCGTTGACGTTCGTTCCTTGGTTGCATCAATTAGTCTCAGTAACTGAAAAGGCATTTTTTTTTTTTTGTTGTCTCTCATACAACAGGAGAGTAAAAGGTCCTTTTACGTCTCGGCGCATGACTGTGTAGAAAGAAATATTTTTGTCCATGTTTTAATGGCCGCTACGTGTCTACCTGTCAAGTGCCTTATTATGGCTGTAAGCAGACTCTGTGTGAGTGCATGTCTTACCATGACTTAGACCGATGAGAATTTAGAGGTCCTGAAACAGTGTAATCGCAGACAGCTTGAAAACTATGTGGTTAATTTATAGGCACAATAAAGGAAATATGATTAATTCTGTAATAAATAGTTTCTCTGACTCCAAGACAGTGCTCTAATGTAGCTCTACTTTCATCACACTTTTAAAGAGACATAATATAGTAAATATCGGCAGGCAAGAGCTTTACACGATCCTCTCTTGGGCTACAATTAGAGAAAATATGAGACGGATCAAAACCACCAGAGAACAGGTTGTTTTGTCAGTCCCAAATGACGTCTACAATAGAATAGGGTAATGCGCCTATTCTGGCATCACGTAAGACACCAGATCTGTTACTTATGAGGCTTCAGCTGATGTTTGCGTTGACAAAATGGTGGCGCGGAAGCTGAGGGACATGCTTGTTGGTTGCCGTTGGTTCTCTTTAAGTCATCGCACCACTTTTTTTTTTTTCTTTGGGCCAAATATGATACTTGAAATTTTCTCTCTCGCCAATTTGAGTTTCTTGCATCACATTTCTTCAGCATGTCCTCTGCTCACGTTTTATTCAGAGCTGATGTTTAATCAGAAACTAAGAGAGATCCAATGTTTGCCGCTCTCCAAATGTTGATTTGTGCCCATGTCGCCCCATTGTTTATAAATGCTTCAGCTGTTCTCTGTACCTTTTTTAATGTTTGTTTTAACAATGATAGTTTTGCCTACCTTCCCACGCTGAGAAATTTGGTCCTTCCCTGCGCTTTCTGTCATGTCCTAACTGTGTGTTCGCAGACTGCGCCCATTCGGCTGGAGTACCGGCCCCCATCCCCTCCTCCTCCTCCTCCTCCGGCCGAGCCGCAGTACTTCCCTCCTCCAGAGCATGGCATGCCTTCCTCCTACCCCCCACCCGAATATGACCATCACAGTCATCACCACCATCTGCCGGACCATCACGGCCACACTGACACCCAAGGCGCGCCTACGACATCGCTCAACGTCCTTTACCCTTACACCCCCCCGGTCGTGGAAGGGGGAGATGCGAGGCCGCCTTCGCCGACGAGACAGGAAGAGCATGCAGCTTCCAGGATCGTTGATGTGCCAATTGTCTACAGAGAGTACAAATCGCTGGAGACCCACTACACTGAGCAGCCGTTGAGCACTGTCAACCCGGAAATGCCACCCGTCCAGCATTACCAGGCGCCCGAAGAAATGTCAGGACCGCAGTTTAGACCACCCGACGTGGACCAAACAAACAGTACCAATATTCCTAGCATTCCTCAGGACCAAAGCAGTATTAGTGACACTACCGGTGCTATAGATACTACCAGTGAAACAGTTGCTCGAATCAATGGCGAGATGGCCACAGACCATCCGTCTGACGGTGAAAATTCCACAAATGAAGACGAGGGACCAGAACCTGAAGAAGGCGATGAACATTCCAGTAATGACGATAATGAAGTAAACGGCAAGGTTGCGGAGAAGGTAACATGGTTTCTGGGGTTATCAGTCATCTGTGTAACTCCCCCTCCTCTCCCAGCACTCCTGTTAAGACTCTTGTGTGGTGTGATCTGGTGTGCTCTGCTGTGCTGTGTGCAGATTTAGCCTGTCCGTCCCACTTTTCCATTAGTGTAACTAACCTTGGGGAAGTATTCAGAGATGGTTGGGAAGAACAGGGGATTGAGGCTGGCATGTAACAGATCTTTGTGCATTACATAAATACACGTCTACTTAATGTACCACGAGAACGCATGGGCTCTCGGTGTGTGTCATATCTATCAGTGACAGTCAGTGGGTCCGGGAGGGAGATTGGAGGGGCTGGGGGTTGGGGTTATGTGCAGTGCTTGGAGAGGGGGGAGACTGCGCCCGCCAGATCCAGGGGTTCTCAAACTGGAGAGAAACGAGCCCCAGAAAGAACAGCTCAGATCTCGAGATTTACGAGGATGTTTCACGAACGTAATAGCATTTTTTGTTTAAATCGACGAGACCGTGCGATCGATTTGATGTCTTCTTATGCCATCGATCCATAGAGCCTTTTAGGGATCAGGGGTGGGAATGAACAAGTTGAGAAGCTCCGTGGATTTGGAGAGGGATAGAAATCAACGTGGGAGATAAACCGTCGAGACGTTCCGGCCTGAGGGGGGTGGGGAAAGCAAAGAGTCTCGAGTGGAAAAGAAAAAGGTGAAAGGTTTTCAGTGACTCTAAAGTTTAATGTGTGACGCAAAGTGGAATGTGGGTTTACCAAAATGGATAAAAGCAAAATATGAATATGAAATTTTTAAAAAACAGGGCAAAAAAGTGGGGGAGGCTGAGCTGGGTAAGCCATGACCTGCTTATTCACAGCCGACGGGCCATTAGCCTTGGCCTTGACCGGGAAATGATCACTTTACCGTACATAACATTATAACATTGTGAATGTTTGAGAAGATAGGACAAGTCTCAGCAGCGTAGTCTTTCTCCTCTTTGTTGATAGAGATCTGAAAATATTTGGTCAGTTCTCTTTACGGTCTGGTCGTTCCATGCTATGTTGAAGCCTAGCTCTGCGCATTTATATATGTACGTATAATGAGGTCTCTGTTGTGTGGGATGTTGCATCACTGCATAACTTGTCATCGTTTGTTTGAATTTTATCGGGGCGAGGAAGCCCGCTTGAATCTTGACTAGTGTATGTAAGATTTTATCTCCGTATACTTGTATTATATGTACTCATTGTTATGAATGAGAGGTTTTGTTGAAAGCCTGGGCGAATTTAATGTTTGAGCAGCGTCCCTGTCTCTGGGAAGATACGAGTTTTTAAGCGAATAGAATAGCACGTACACATAGTTTATGTCGTCTCTTGCATCATGTGCGCTTCACGATTGTGTGCACCAAGTGTTTCATGACATCACCAACTGCCGTTTGTGTTGCAACAACTTTTAAAAAAAAATATATGATATGTACATGTCTACTTTCATTCTCGATTTCTCTGTGTGTCTCATAATATTGTGTTTTTAGGAGCAATACAGTTTTTGGCATATGGTTGGGGGAGGGTGTTGTCAGAGGCGGATATTTG